>CM070826.1:5387944-5637944 GCA_036326025.1 Chrosomus eos
GTAAATTTAATATATAACTATGTAAATGGCGCCGTGTGGCGCTGCAGGATTTTGAACACGGTCCAGAGCCGTTGCTGGGCGCCGCGGACAGACGCCGAAAGGCGCCGCCGGTGTGTGTACTCTCATAGAGAATAATGTGTTCGAATTTAAAAGACCTGGCGCTGCGTGGCGCGGCGCCGAGCTGCGCGTCCGGTGTGCGACCCCCTTAAGGGATGTTTTAAAGGGGTGGTTTACTGCTTTTTTTCTTTGCATGATTGTGTTTATGGGGTGCAATATAACATGTATTCGTGGTTTTTCTTTTTTAAAAAGTCTTATTTTTCATAAATTTCACCTTTATTGTAAGCCTCTTTCTCCTCTGTCATTTGAACGACCGGTTGACTTCCTGATTCTATGAAACCACTCCCTCAGAAACAGGCAGTGGGCTCAGATTGGTTAGTTTGGGCCGGTGTGCTGTAATTGGCTAAACTGCGTAGCGCACGTTATCCGGAACCGCCACGCCCCTTGCCTTTACGGGCATGAGTTTCATGTGCTCCGGTTAATGTAAATAATGGTGTCGATACTGCCGTATCAGTTTGAGCCAGAATCAGACCCAGAAAGCGGCGATGAAGAGAGTCAAGCAGAACCTCCCCAAACACGGCTGTTACAAAACGTTTCTGAATGGTACGTTTTTGAATTATTATTATTCTATTCTTCTATTATTACATAGGAAGTTTGATGCCCTGTTATACTTGAAAATGCTACTGCTGCTTGTTAGCTTTTTGAGATACGTTTTTATCTTGATTAAATATTTAATACAAATGATTACATGAGTAATACAGTTTTTTAAAGTTATTGTTTTATCGATATAATGAACAACCGTTTAGCTATTAAGAAAACTTAGTTTACTCTGTGTATCGTTTTCTTTAGGTGTAACGTTACATGGCTACTATAGACAAACACTGTTGACATTGATCACATTCATGATCAAATCGAAAAATTACGTCAGAAAGTAGCTATACATGGCAAATACATTTACGAAATCTACATGATTACAAATTCAGGTCCAAAATGTTTGTACGCGTTTGCCATAGAAACACGAAATAGCATAACCAAGTGACTATAAAGCCAGCGCTGGCATTTGTTTACGTCCTTGATAAAACGAAACCATTACGTCTAAAATTATACAAATACATTTAAATTATTAAGTCTTACTTACAGGTTGTGGCCCAACAACTGCTGCATCTGGTTTTAACGTTGGAACAGCTTCAGGTTTTAGCAACAGTTTCTTCTGGAATCCGGCATTGAATTGTTGGAGATTCAGGAAGCTGTCTTCAGTGAAATGTGCCGCACAAAGAGCTAAATTACGATTGTAATTGTCAGAAACATTATCAAACATAAATTGTAGCCATTGTTGGCGAACTACAGCGTCCGTGGGAAGCCCGAACACAGAAGACCTGATATCTGGGTTAAAATAACACACTTTCGACGGCATGGCTAGCTCTCCCCTGTAACTCTTCAGCAAAGCCGCAGAAATATGGCCATGCCCTTTTTTGCGTATTCCGGAGGGAGGGTTGATGCAAATGTATGGGTTAGTGACGTCTAAAACCCAGCTGTAGTCCCAATCGAGTCGTTTTTTGTAGGCATTTACACTTCCTGGTTTTTAAAAGACGATATCTCTGCTTACATTGAACTTTCAGCGCTGCAACTTTGCAGATAATGTCCATGCACCAACAGCAACATTGCACACTATTTAAAATGAAAAAAGTGAAATCGCAATCAACCACCCCTTTAAGGACATGTTTGTGCATGCCCATAGACAGCCACTCTGAAGCGCTCAGAGGCGATTCTAAAAGAGTCAAAAACGACCCATCATCCATCGTTAAACCCATCGTCAAAATGTCTGTGTCCACCACTCTAGTTCATCCAAAACAAACTAGAAAATAGACTCAAAGTGCTAAATACCGGAATTATCCTTTAAGGAGACATTATAGCCATGTTTATCCAAAAAACAGGCCTGTTCTTAAGTCTATCCCAGACAAAAATGCCTGTTTTAAGTGATAGCAACTTGCCCTGGCATATCTTAAAATATGTCAGTGCCATTGTTTTGTCTCGTGATGCACACCAGTAACGGCATGTTTATAAAAGATTAAATGTCCTAATTGAACTAAGGCCTAATCCTGGTTTAATCTAAACCCGGTCTGTGAAACCAGGCCATTGTGTTGTAGATTGAGGTACTACTGAATTGTAACAGAATAACAATAAAATAACCAAACTGACCTAAGTTAAAAAATAAGCCAACCAATTACAGACAAAATTCACTTTTAGCAGTTTTACACACACAACTGCTTTTAACCACTATGGGGTTAATATAGTTTACAAAAACCTTAACTAAACTGTAACTGTAAAATAAAAAAACATTTTAGTTACTTAAAATAATAAATAATAAACATTAATTGAAATAAAATAAAATATACATAAAAAATTTAGTTAAAAAAAAACATAATATAATTGCGACTTTTTATATTACAATTCTGACTTTTTTCAATGACTCAAGTATTGTTTTTCTCAGAATTGGATGCCATTGCGAGTTTATATTTTGCATTTCTTACTACTTTTCTCAGAATTGTGAGATCAAAACTTGCAATTGCAAGAAAAAAGTCAAAATTTTGAGAGAGAAAAAGTTACAATTACCTTTTTTATTTTTTATTCCATGGCGGAAACAAGCTTTCATATTCATTTAGTTTAACTTGATGTTTTAAAATATCTTAAAGTTATATAGACATACAAATTTAAACAGACATACTTAACTGAATTACTAAAACTTTAAAATGAAAAATCTATAATAGTATCATGCTAAAATAACAGTGGTGTTGAATGAGAAATGCCCCCCCCCCCCCCCCCCCCCCAATACAATCTATAGCATGTTTGAATATGCACTCATATATTTACACCAAGTCTACACACTGTTCTCGTCCACAGATCACAGATCGACACAGGTATATACTGTATTGTAAACTCCTCCCCTGACTGTAACCAGCAGGTGTTTCGCCGATCGGCAAGGCTAAGCGAGGTTGACGTCAAACATATCTATACACAATGCAACCGCTGCGAACTCGGCTCTCTCAAAATTCAGCAGGTTGACCTTTCGACCCGTACCCAGACACCTCTTCTCCTCCGTGATAGAGGAGTGAAGGTTGTGCGTTTTTAACTCTATGCAGTGAAGTCAAGTGCTAATTGGAGGTGGGCAGTTTGTCGGTTTGACTGGAGGCCACAGCCACCTGGTCTCGCTCGCTCTCTCTCTCTCTCTGCAAACACACACACATGCAGCTCTCGCGTTCTGCATGCACTTACGCCTTTGCTCACACACTCAGTCCCGCCCGCAGCTAGACAGCCTCAGTGGTCTCCGCATCCCAGTTTGGGCCGAGCGTATTCCATATCGATTTTTTTAGAGGCTCTTTAAATGCATTTATAAATGCATGAGTGTGAGAGTGTAGTCGGATGCTCTTTGCAGTCTGCAGACACTTTTTTTTTTGTTTCTCTAATATATACGGGATATACATATATAACAGCAAATAGACTGTTAAATCTCTCCCCTCTTGAAACAAATGTATTTGGCTGAATATTACAAAATCTGTTAAGAACATTTCTGGGTTAAATTCTCTGCCTCAAAAAAAAAAAAAGAAACAATAGAAAGAATTTATTTTTTTAAATAAAGAAATTATTATTATTTTCTTTAAAAGGCCTACTGCATTTTTGGGATTTTCCTGGAAAATAATCCATTGAGATTTTTTTCTTTAAAATGATTATTAAGTAGAGATATTCTTTGTTGTAATGCAGTATTTCTTTATGTAATTACAGTGAGAAACACTTAAACACAGATTTTTTAATTTAATCTAAATCAGCACGATGGCAGTACAAAAAGTACTATCATATATATATGTCTTTATTAATAACTATTTATTGTTTTTTTCTCTTACCAGTTTCACTGTACTCATTCAGAACAATGTCACAAAGTTTATATTTCATATTTTAGCACATTGTGAGGAATTTTTTTGTTGTATAGAATTTGAACTTGAATATATAATATATATTGTGTGTGTGCATTCTTTTTATACCTGGATATGTTCTTGAGAGGTTGATATTCAGCAATATTCACTCAAATGTATTATATATTCAAGTAACACAAATCTTTACAATTTTAAATAAAATTATCACAATGTGCTAAAATATGAAACATAAACTTTATGACATTGCTCTAAATGAGTACAATAAAACTGTTCAGAGAAAAAAAAACATGCGTATGTTTGCAAACGTGTTGGAGTGCAAGAGAACTATTACAGGCACATTGTCTGATTTTATCAAGTAATTGCAGTAGTGCTCAGATGTGGTAAAGCAAAGTACACATAGAAAAAAGCATGCTCCTCTTTTTTATATCATGCACTACACACACACACACACACACACACACACACACAAACCATTAACAAATCCTTCACTTTTTTCCCCTGGAACACACACAGGCGTCAGGGATTGTGTGTATGGCTTGTTAGAAATGAGGAGATAAAACTTAGCATAGTGCTCCCAATTAGTGCAGCAGTGACCATGCGCTGTCTCAGACTAACACACTCTCCTGACGGCACGCGAGCGAGAGAGAGAGAGCGAGCGATAGTGGAAGAGAAGAGAGAGAGATGAAAACGGCTTAAGCATTCATTCTGAGTAGAGAGACAGGTCCTATTAACATTTAACAGCGTTTGTGCAACTTGGTGCCGAGGTTATGATGCAAATGAAGGAGAATTAAAAGTGGCCAGGGGTTTGGCATTGATGGATTGCAGTCTGGCAGCTCTCACACTTTCCAGTGTCCATCAGAGGCGATTACTATGTAATTAAAGCTTATTTCTGGACTCTCCGGCGCATAATTACTTTGTGAATGTAACCATCATCTAAAAGCTAGAGAAAACGCTTTAGCGTTTAGTTGGCCAGTCATTTCCGCTGGCTTGTGTCAGATATAGCCATCAGACGGTGCAAAAGAACTGTCACTTTTAATAAGAGGCAAAATATTAAATGAAACAGTATGCTTATTACCGAAAAATTAGGCTTTCAAGAGTCCTTTCTGTGATTTGCATAATTTATTCTTTTCCCCCCTCCTCCTCGCCTGGAGCTTTAGGCAATTTCCCTCACATTTAAATCGATTGCACATTTAAGGCTACTTAAAGAAAATTATCACTTTGCATATTTTAATTGTTATGAAGGAAGTGATTTGAGAGAGGTCCGCGCCTCATCCTCTTGAGCAGTGTGTGTGTGTGTGTGTGTGTGTGTGTGCGCGCCAGAGAGAGAGAGAGAGACGCACTGTGGCGTCAGATAACCTCCGAGTTCACAGACTTTCCACTCCACTTTCATCAGAATGCTAATGAGGAAGCTAACGCTAGGACAAGTGGATCTTTGATATTTACAAAATAGGCCCTAATAACTGGAGTGTAATTTGTTTCACACAACTTTAGTTTTTCCTCTTGTCTTATCACCACTTATATTTCATTTCATTTTTTTTTTTCGGCCAGAAATAAAACAGAATAAAGTTCACAGACTTTCCAGTCCACTTTCATCAGAATGCTAATGAGGACACACTACGCTATCGTGGATCTTTGATGTTTACAAAATTTAGGTCCTAATAACTGTACTTTACACAGTGTAATTTGTTGTAGCTACATAGATATTTTTTTGTTTCCTTTCTCACTCCTTTTATTAGTATGTTTTGTTTGTGAATGCATGTGTGTTTGGTCAGTTGTTTTTGTGCAGAAATAAAGACTATATAGAGTGTGTTCACACTTGGCATGTTTGGTTGGATTAAAACGAACCCTGGTGCGATTGCTCTGTTAGTGCGATTCAACTGAATAATTGTGAATGTTGCCATCTGAACCAAACAAGTGGACCGAGATACTAAAATGATGGGTCTCGATCCGCTTCCAAACCAACTCTGGTGCGGTTCGACTGAAATATGAACGCAACACAGACCAAAGACATGATGTAAACAAATAAAAAACAGGAAGATGCTCAAGCGTACCAGTTTTTTTCACCATAATTGTGATGTTGTCACAGTTCAGGTCAGGCATCAGAACCGCGTCTCACAGCAGATCTTGGTTTGCGTGTGTGTGTGTGTGTGTGTGTGTGTGTGGGACGAAGGGATTCCTGACGCTGTTTTGACTCCTTTACACATTTTATAAGCTCTTCACGAGTTCTCAGCTGGTCAAAATACCATCATATGTACACCTGAATAAGTTGGCAAAACTTAAAAATTTTAAGGTAAATCATTTTACATTTAAGTAAGCAGAACTTGCAGATTTTTTTTTGTACTCGTACATTTTAATTGCTCTTAACTTAAAATATTTGAGTGTACTAATTCCTACACAATGCTTAAAATGGTCATGTAATCTCAATTTAAATATTTTTAGTAGTGGAATTTGGCTATAACTAGCTAATTCAATAAATGCTACCTTGCTAATTTGGTAACACAATGCTTTGATAACATTAGCATAGCATTACTTGTTGAATGAGTACAGCAATATAAAACATTTAACATACTATCTGTTCTCAAACTAAGCTCATGCTCCACTTGTCTCGATGGTAAACCCCAAAAAACCCAATATAAACTCTTCTAAACTAGCATAGCAAAACATTAAACACTACTAAATCTCCCCTTTAACATTAATCTTGCACAAAAAAACATTATATAACAATTAATTTTAGCATTTACTCTCCCTTTTGAGTGTCATGACAAAGTATGCTGGAAAAATAGAAATCCCAACCTTCATTCTGTTAAAGCTGCTGTCCGTAACATTTTTAAGTTAAAAATAATCCAAATTAATTATTTAAAAAAAAAACATCTTCAGCCAGTGTTCAAAACTATCTGCTTGCCATAGCTAGATTCAAAACGGTTAGCTTGTAATAATGATTTTAATTCCAGTGGTACTGGTGGGTTTTCGCGGGAAATTCGAGCATGTCTTTGCGTCATTACGTCACATCCGTACACATAAAGAAGGAGTTTCGGCTAGCCGCTATACTGCGCGTGAGGAGATGTAGAGATGGGCTTTTCTCGCAGCACTTTACATGATTAAACTCATGGCGGATCCAGAAAGATCCAAACAACAATCATCAGTGTCAACTGGAGATTAACCAGTTATAAAACCCAAAAGACTTCTTACTTCGGATTTAAGGTGGAAAGAGAAAGAAACCGTCTCATGCGAACACAAGGATTACACATCGTTGGGGCTTTTGAAAGGTGCGTGAACTCTGTGTTTTGAAGGGGTTTGAAACGGAAGAAGAGACGGCTTTTTCTGCTGAACAAGTAAGACATTTCAATAGTTCAATCGTGTAACAGTACGTTTTCTTAATTCACACAGTTATGGAGTTTCCTTTGTTGTGTCTTTCTCGTTTAGCTATTATGGAGAATATGAATTCTGAACTACACAGGTAATCATAAAACACATTAAATAACGTTAGTCACGCAATGGTGATGTTGTTAACATGAACAATTTGAGAACAAAGTAGGCTATGATTTGCACGGTTGCTGTAAATCGCGCTGATTAAATCTAACGATCGCTTGTCATGTCGAATGCTTTTCCCCCCTTAGTTGATCAGAACAAAAATGGATGTTACTTACTTGTTCAGAAGACATTTTCCGGTGAAAATTCTTATGTTGGTCAAGCTTTCAAAACGTGAATCTGTGATTCTGAATGACAGTATCCACACAGCGCGGTGATTGACAGCAGCACTCGCCTCAAAACACTGTGTTCATCCGCGCTGTTTCATGCCGATTTATAACCCACGTAAAGATTATAATTCCGCGAATCACTGCAGTTACAGATTTCGAACAGAGATGGCGACAAAAAGGGAAAATGCTGCGGACTGCAGCTTTAAATTTAAATTTGTCTAAATTAAAAGAAACAAGTTCATAAACCTCAAAACAATAAAAAAAAATTCAGATTACTTAAAATGTGTCAGTTTTATGAACTCAAAAGTAGTTCTAAATACTCATAAACGTTCATTTGATTGAACAAATTGTTTAATTTTAGTTAGCTTTACTCAAACCAATTAATTATTTTGAGCATTAGGGTTTACATACAAGTGCATTTAGCCCAGCAAACAGCATTGGTTGAATGTTCAGTAAGTTTCGTTGCAAAATATACGTCATAAAAGACGACCAATCAGGTTGTGAACACATCCCTGTGCCTTTAGGTTTGGTATTTTTAGGTTTAGGTGATAAAATGCTAATGTGAAAGAGGGGACTACATGGCTCTCAAGTTTTGAAGACAGGCAAGAGTGACAAGAGTAAAATTGTTGGCTAAGTTACAGACACTGAAAACTAATGCTAATTATCAGGGAAACATTCTCTAACAGCAGTCAAGTTGTCATTGTTTGTGTCAAACAAGTTGTGAATTTGTTGTAACATTAAAACAGGAGATCGTGACTTACTCTGTGCTCAAAAGTGATGCTCGAAGCTCCAGTGGTTTCCTCTGTGGGTGAACGAAACTTTCGGAAGATGTTGTAGCAGAATCACGTGCACAATTCCATGATATGCTTTTTTTTCATTGGTTGTTGTGTTAAATCTTACCCAGATACAATAGTGCTATTTTCTGATTGGCTATTGTGTAGCCAATTTCTTTTTTTTGATTGGCTGATAAGTGGCGGGCTCGACTAAGAACTCCAGGGCGCTGCGGCATATTAAATATATTATAAATAGTTTTTCTGCATGAGAAATACAATGTGTGGCGGGAGTGCGTGACAAAAGATAGAGTGACTGTCATGCTCAATGCGTCACACTTGAGAGCCCTGGGACTAGGATTAAAAACAAAAAATTGTCCGGATCAAATGAGCCGGACTGCAAGTGTGAACACACCCTTATGGTTCACTTTCATCCAAATGCTAATGAAGTTAATGTTAGTTTAAGTGGATCTTTGATATTTACTTGGAGTGCATCTTTATTTTTTTGTTTCCTTTTCTCCTGATTTTTGTTTTTCTGTTTCAACTTTACCAACCATACATTCATCATGATAATCAGGAAGCTGGTAATGATGATCACAAAACCGGCCACAAAAAACGACAAATAATTTTGTCATTTTATGCGACTTTTACTTGGGTAAAACTTGGACAAGGGTGATCTTTGATGGCCCTTACAAACCCCAATAACTACAGTGTTTTTATACTAAACTCTTCCTGTTTTAATAAACTATTTAAAAAAAAAAAAAAAAATTATATATAGCCTATAAAAAAATGAATAAAAAAAAATTATATATAAAATATTAAGTGCACTCACAGATACAAAGATCTCATACATACATATATAGTTCTACAGGCTCACTTACACAAACACACACCAGGCGATCGATATGAGGAAGGAAGAGTTTTATATCAGTCTCTGTTTGTTTGAAACTGAGAAACAAAGGAAAGTGAATTTCTCATTCATCATACTAAAAGTGATGACAGCAAACCGAGCCCTGCAGTTTTTCTACAGCCCGTCTGTATGAAAGGAAACATTCTCAAAATGTTCTCTATTGAACGCTAAACCACAAAGAAGAGATCAGTTTCACTGGCACCTTATAGAAGGGAATAAAACACTAGTGCTTCATGGACTCTGTAAAGCACGCTGTATTATATTGTATTGTATAAAAATCAATGTGTTCTAATCAGGTTATGTTGACATTCATTTATCATTTATAAAATAAAGTAGTATTGCATTCTTAATCCAATTTTGTGAAAAATATCTTAATTGTAGTTCGATTTAATGATTCAAGAAAGAGAAAAGAAATCAAAGTTGATGTTTCCATTAATTCATCACATGAGGTCAAGCATTGCGTTATGCTTGTAGACATTTGAGCAGATACTGTAGGGTATGTATTTATAGGAATCTGTGGTAACACTTTACTTTACTTGTTATCATTAGTTAATGCTTTAGCAAACTAAAAATGAGCAATACATTTTTACAGCTTTTATTAACCGGTTATTTTGAATACAAATTTTCATTTTCATGTTAGTTCACAGTGCATTAACTTATGGTAACAGATACAACTTTTGATCTTAAAAACTAGTAAATGTTGATATTAACTAAGATTAATAAATGCAGTAACTTTACAGTCATAGTTAACATTATTTAACAACATTAGTTAATATAAACTAATAATGAACTGCACTTCTACAGCATTTATTCATTTTAATTTCAACATTTACTAATACATTATTAAAAATCAAAAGTTGTATTTGTTAACATTAGTTAATGCATGTGAATTAATCACATGAACAATCAACAGCTGGATTTTTATTAACTGTTAACAAAGATTAACAAATACAGTAACACATTTATTGTCCATGTTAGTTAATACATTAACTAAAACCTTATTGTAGATAATGTTAAAATAACATTATTTAACATAAACTAATAATGAACTGCACTTCTACAGCATTTATTAATTTAAGTTCATGTCAATTTCAACATTTACTAATACATTATTAAAAATCAAAAGGCCTATCTGTTAATATTATTTAATGTACCTGACCTGACATGTACTAACATGAATAGTTGTTTTTTAAGAATTAGCATTGATTAATAAATATTGTAACAAATCTAGTGTTCATTCTTAGTTAATGCATTAACTCTTTCTCCGCCATAGGCTTTATGCCGAGCGTCACGTGACCAAGCCGGAAAACAGATCGCATCGCTTCCGATTCAGGTCTTTAGTATGTGCTTCATGAACATTTTTGCGGTTTTACTCAAGATAACTTAAAAGGAGCAAGCAAAAATGAGCTTAACCAATGTCCCACGCATGTGCAGATTGATATTTAAAAGTTATTAATTTTTCTTCTTCACACTAACGTTAAGATATTTAAATAGCATATAAAACACCAATAACAAAGTGAACTTAGTAGGTTAGCTGATTACCTTAAAAATCCATAGATATCGTAGTTAGTTCTTACGGCCGTTAACACCTTCTCTGACAGGCGGATGCAATGAGACCCGTTTACCGGTTTGGTCACGTGACGCTCGGCATAAAGCCTATTGACGGAATCTTCCGACTTTGTTTTCACAGTTATATGGTAGGGGGCGCTATTACACATCCACTGAAAGAATACTGAACCTCCAACGCTATCTCACAACCAATTCATACGAATTTGTACGAATGATTAAAAGGTGGCTAATTCGTACAGATTCATACGACCTCACTCGTACGGATTCGTACGATTTGTTTAAACCCACGTGATGGGTAGGTTTAGGGGCGGGGTCAGGGGTAGGTCATTCGTATGAATTCATACGAATTTGGAATTCGTAAAATATGTACGATTTAGCAAAAATCCTACAAATTCGTACGAGTCAGGTCGTATGAATTGTTACGAATTAGCCACTCATACAAATTCATACGAATTGGTCGTGAGATCAGGTTGGAACCTCCAGATCAAAATACAGTTAAAGAAGCAGAAACAAGAGATGGAAGCATTGCTTACGCACATGTAAACGTCGACTCAGGACGAGCTGTAGGACTGAAGCTGTGGGGTGTTGATGGACTCGATCTCCATCTGTGTTTTAATCATCATTCTGAATCTGATCTTGATGTAGTCTTTGACAAAAACATGATTTTCTCAGCGTTTTGTTCAAATGTTGCTTTTTTATGTTTATTAAACAGCCACATTCAAGTGTTGATATAAAAAAATGCATGAAGCTAGAGTTTTTTTTTTTTGTTGTTGTTGTAGTTTAAAAGCAGAGGCTCTGTTCTTTCTTTTGAAATATTGCATGTTCAGATATTCAGCACAAAATATACTGGGGGGCATTACATTTGTGTGAAAATTATCAAAAATGACCAATTGACCAACTCACTGGCTGAGAAAGAGTTAAGTACACTGTAAAAAAAGTTAACTCATTATTTTGAGTTATCTTTTGCATGGGTTTTTTTAGTTTAACTAACTTATTTCGATAAGTTGAGGACAAGGAAACTTAAAATTTCTTGTTGTCTGGACAATCTAGTTAAAAAAATAAGTTGAAATAACTAAATTGCTAAAATATTTTTTACAGTGTATTTAATTAATGTAACCTTATTGTAAAGTGTTAATAGTAACAGTATGATGTATTTAGTATGTTACTTTTAAAATACCCAGACTTTAGACTATGAAAGCATTCATTAAAAAAAAAAAAATACATACCAATAAATTTAGATGTAGAGCCACATGGACTTTTCCCCCCGCATCTAAATCAAACTCAATGTATGGCAGAATTCATTTAAAGTCATTACCTTAAAGTGTATTTGAATATATTTTACACATTCATTAGCCTAATTATTTGAATAAATAAAATATAAAGCACCAAATGTAATGAACACAGCGCTGAGCAATACAAGTGTGTGACACCTCAGCGGTGACAATGATCAGCTTATAGTAAAAAAAAAGTGAGCAGGAGTTTTGATGGAGGTAAAGCCTCGTGATTATCAGCTTTCATCAGTCGATGCATGACTCAGCAACACTCGCCCGTATCGGCTGCCACACCGTGACCTATATCGAAGTAAAGGAGACACACACATCAACAGCACACTTGAAGAATTAATCGCATTTTAATGAACACTGAGGCAACCTTCCAGGTATTTGAAATAAAAAGGAAATGTACAATCAAATGAGAAAGAAATTACAACGTGTCTCCCATTAAATGTCAGATTCTGAAGGTGTTTGCATGAATTTATCTTCTCACGTCATAAACACACACCGCGTGTAACTCCAGCATTGTGTGTTTGAGGTCCGCTCGCCTTCTCCATTTAAGACATAAATTACAAATATGAACACGAGACGCCCCAATAAAAAGTACATCTCATCGTCCCCTCGTTGTGATTTGGCCCGAGCGCGTTCCCTGTGTTTCTGTGGAGGACCCTGTTGAATTGCATCCATTAAGAGCGAGTATTTGAACATGTACAGCCATGGAAATGACACACAGCTCTTTACAGATGAAACAGCCATTGGCACCAAATGCACAAACTTCCCAATGTTAATTGTACTGCAGCTTCCCACGCATAGACCGTCCAACTACATAATTACGCCATCAAAAAAAAAAAAAAAAAATCCAGGGCATTAATGGAATGTCTTATTCGAAATGAAGAATAATGAAATATCACAAACAATGGAAACTGTATTTAAGAAATGCAGCAAATGGTTTTGGAAACAGATGCTAATGGTCATCTTTCAGAAGCGTAATTACTGGGTAGAGTCTGGAAACGTGCCGCTTAAACTCCTGGTATTGTGCTTTAAAAGCTTTAGTTTTGTTTAATGCAAAAGTACTCGGCCTTTTAAATGGGTTGCAGTGTAAAAATTTCAGGAAGGAACATTGTAGGCCTGTAGATTTTTCCAAAAACTGTTTTTTTTTTTTTTATATAAATCAATTAAAAACCTAATGAACTATTTGTTTACATCACTCAAAAGCCCTGTCCCAAAAAGTGCACGGTTTTATTAATTTTTTCATAGTATATCATATATACTTTTAAGCCAAAAAATCTAAATGTACATACTGAATATTGCAAACAGGCTGAAATATAAAGATTTAAAGCTAGGGTAGGTTCAGGTTTTTGGGTGTGTGTGTGTGTGTGTGTGTGTGTGTGTGTGTGTGTGTGTGTGTGTGTGTGTGTGTTGTGATTGTACACGTACAACTCTGCAGAGTCACAAACATTGAAATCAGACTGAATGCAATGATTGGACTAACAAATTTTTTTTTTTGGTCTTGAGACTTTAACAGAAGGTGTATTTTTTAAAAATATTTATTTAGACCATTTCTCCAAATAATTACTATCGGAAGCGAGGAGTTTCAACCAGTAGCCTTAGTGGTTTTTGTGAAAACCATTGCCTACCATAGCTTTACTTTGTTATAGAAAGCACATTTTATTTGTGCAGCACTTCTCATGTGTTTCAAAGTAGCGTTTACAGGAAAACACCCTAAAATCTGAAAATTATTAAATAATTCAGGCTGTATTTACAGCTCATTAAGAGAGTGAAATATTAGAATTTCCTACCATTAAGGGGGTTAACAGTTTTGTACAGATATTAGATTAGACAGGCTGGCACCTGAAAAATCCATTAGCATTCATAAATTTGCACATTCACATAATGAAGAAGAAAGAAAACCATAAATAAATGCAAAAAATAACGTGATCTGATTGGATGTCTAAACTGGTGCCCTGTTAAAATGTCATTTCATCGTAGAAGCTCTCGTTAAACAAAAGAAAAAAAAAACTTTAATGTCTGATATATTGTGCAGTGTATAGGTCTCTCTCAATACATCTTTCAATTAACCATTTCATTTCAAAGCAGATTTACAGTTCACAGAGAGGTCTAAGATTGTGATGCATGAGGAATGCAACAAAAGAAAAATAAAACACGATGTTTCAAAAGCATTTGAATGATCTTTTATTGTCCTTTGCCCCTATGCATACATGAAAATACATTTACGTTGAATGTAATTATGGCAATATTGTACATACACACACATATTAACATGTATGTGGTGCGTTTCAAAATGTTATACTAATAACAAATGTACATTAAGTACACAAATGTGCAAGTGTATCTAATGTACAAATATGGTATATGAAATGTACCTACATTTCATATAGAATTTTCATATATAAAAATGCACACTTACACACTTCATAATAAGTGCACACACATCCACATGCACACTACAATTCACAAGGGGGAAAAGCGATTCACTTCAATTGAAAAATGAAAAGAAAAACTTGCATGTAGAGACCTTGGAGAAGACCTATACAGTCCACAATATCCCGGATCACGGCGGCGTAACGAATGTCCGAGTTCACGTGGTCAGTGTGCATCGCCTCGGCCTAATGCGTGTGTTTTCAGTGTGTGTGCAGCTACTCCACCGCGAGCTGTACGGACAGACAGTCTTTCTGAGGTAGACTGCTCAAGTTAAAGAACAAGCCTTTTTTATTTACTTCTTTTTTTGTTATTTTACGTTTTTCTTTCTTTTTTTAAGTTTCTTTTATACAAATGTGTGACATTCAAAAAAGACAGAACATAGGTACTACATGTCAATATGTAGCAATGAGGTAGAAATGGTCATAAAGAATAATGGTTGAAAAACAAACACTGATGACAGTTACATATTGGTGAAAGAAACATCTAGAACAGCGCTGAAGCAAATTAACACAAACCCGAGAAGAAAAAAAAGTGATATTTTTGATTTATATCTACATAGGAGATGTGCTTTGAAACTCATTGTACTTTTTGGATGTTCCCACATTTCTTTCCCCCCTCTTTCTATTTTGCAATCGATTAAAGGAATGTTCCGGTTCAATACAAGCTAAGCTCTATCGACAGCATTTGTGACACAATATTGATTACCACAGAATATAATTTGGACTAATCCCTCAATTTTCAAAATTACAGTAAAAGTTACAGTAACACTTACAATGTAAGTTGGAGGGTTTAAAAGCTTTTTTGTTACAGCACTTGCATGAATTATGGCTGTAAATTTGATTAAATTGACCGTTCTGAAGTGGAAAGACTGCTTGATTATCATAACTTTTGTGAGTAAAGTTACTAACTGTACTGTACATTTTCATTTTCAACAAAGTTGAAAAATTGGATCTGAATTATTTTAAATCCCGCTAGACTTAAAAAAACCCTCATTTTAATAATTGGCCCTGTGCACTTTTAAATGTGATCTGGTGTTTAAAAACAATAATAAAATAGAAAACAAGTGACGAGTCATACCAATGCTGTCGGGAACATTCCTTTAACCAATTATAAAGAGCTTTCAAAAATAAATCGGTTTTGTTCAAGGGCATATAGGCTTCAAACATTAGCGTAGAGTCCCAACCCTGACAACACCACCAGCAGTAGCACTATAAGATCATTCCTCTTCAGGGTTAATGTGGGTTTTGTTTATCAGTGCTATTTGGCTTTGAAATCCAGAGTACGATCATTTTCAACAAAACTGAGAGCAATACTTTGTGGATATCACAGGTTTAACCTATGCGAAGTTCCATACAAATTTCTCTAAACGTGTGGATGAATTCAGATCTTATGGATCTGAATATTTGATCTTAGAGTTATGGATCTTAAATAGTTTTGTTCGCTTTGGTTTTGAGGGAGGACAATTAAGTATGATCGGCTTTAACACAAAACATTAAAAGTGCATTTGACAAATTGCACAATAGTAACTTCTCTTCAAAACAACACAAAACAAAAACAAGAAAGCAGAATGAAAATACCACTAAAGAAAAAAAAAGGCTTCCACTTTAGACGACAAAACAAGGCTAGAAATCGTAGTCCTTTGGGCGTACATATCACTTTACGAACATTGTGAAGTAAGTGGTGTCTCACAGCTACTGAAAAGACTATCTGGATGTCTGTCAAAAAAGCAAACATATTTCATCAAGGATATGTCATATATATACACGTGTGTATTGGAGGTTTGGTGCCTCCAACCGCTAAATAAGCACCTTTAAATGGTGTCAAATTACACTGCAGTGGACAAAAAAAAATAAAGTTAAAAACAGCGTGTGCATTCTCCCCAACATTTGAGACACATGATATAAAAGGCAGAAAAAAATGACAGAGGGAACACTTTGCTTCACCAACTCTCTAGTGCTAGACAAAAAAGCTGACTCAAATGACCAGAGAAAGTAAACATCAAAAAACAAACAAAAAATACATTCAAACACAAGGTTTCGTCTTATGGTTACCAACATCCTGTGCTACCTTGAGCCAGAAACATACTGTAAGCAAGTGCACAAATGGCCAAGCATGGTATGTAATATTGTGGCTGTTGCAAACCTCCATACTCAAGGGGGCGATAGAGTTTCTTTCAAATGTCTGTGCCTGGGTAGACAAACATAAACATTTTGACAGTTTGACTAACTTGCTCAGCAAGTTTCCCTAAATAAACTGTTGCTTTGTTATAATAGTAGTTGACCTGAAAAAGAAAACAATGTATAAAACAAAATTTATAGTAATGGCTGCTTTAGGCTCCTTGCATTGTGTTATAAATTGCGATCTGACGCCTTTCGGAATGCAACAATGCTTGAAGTCTTCTAACTTGCATTGCTAGAAGTGCTTGCGTACCTGCCTAGATTATGTTTCTGGCTTTAGGCAATGTGGCCCCAATAAGTGGCCCCATAGAGACCCCATCAATAATGTGCGTGTACACGGAGGTGTTTTTAGAGACATCTGGGCACTCGAAGCAAACAATTGCACAGGTAGTGTGAGACAAACGTTTGTTGTATCTTTTTTGGGGGGAAGGCAGCTTGTTCTTAATGGAGGCTTCAGAGTGGAGCAAACCTAAAGAGGTTAAAGACACCAAGCTCTCATCTTTCTGTTCTAGTTGCAGAGAAAATAGTGCTAAACTGAGGTAGAACAGAATGCAGGGTACACATGATCCTTCAGGTATCTTTACACCAACACCACACAGCAGCAGGACAGAGTCCAAAACAAAAACGAAACGTGTTACGAAGAACGTGAAAATGTTTCCACTTCAAGAATCTAGTAGCCTCTTTGTAAAGTTTTGGTTCACCCCAACGTTTCTGTCTATTCTGCAGAGAGGAGACAAACACGCAAATGTTGACGTCTACTGCATACTCTGGTGTGGACGTGGTTTCAGACAAACCTTATCTACACAAGACGACACCGCCCATCTCTGACTCAAGCATTCGTTGTAGAGTCTGAACTGTGCTATGCAGGGAGGAACCAGTGCTGTAGTCAATACTGGCACGCGATTCTGCTTTCAAAACTTGAAGAAATATCCACAATGGAAATTAAACGTAATTTAGAAAGAATAATAAGAATATAACGGAAGAAAAAGAAACTACTCAAATTTTTCTTCCAAACAACCCAGAAATCTTCTGGTTACATTCATAGTCATATCCTTTTCATTTTTTAATTGGTTGAGGTAAACCTAGAGTTCGAAATTAGAAACCAAACCCAATGTTGTCAGCAGTAGTGCTATCTCATAATCTTTTTTGAGGTACTGTACAAATCACAAATCACTTTCCTGAGTTTTTGAAGAAAATCGAACACAAATGAATTTCATAAATTAGGATTCAGATTCAAAGTACAACATGGACCTTCTCCTGCCCTTCCTGGGGTCTACAGGTCAGACTTGATTGAGGAATACTGTTGTTCTTTTGAAAGAAGTGTTGAAAACAAGGAAAAGAACAAAAAGCAGAACATATCTGTTTTAGTTTCATGTTAAAGCTCTCTATATTAGCACATGCCACCAATGAGATGGTGAGGCAAACAAATCCAAATCCAAATCAATAAAGTACCAATTCAGGCACTTCATAGCAACAGAATCTCAAAAACAGCAGAATGATATTTACACACAAAGAAGTTTGTCCTCACTTACAGAGCGCCTCGGTAAGTGGAGCTCTGCGTCTGCAGTACTGAGCCCAGAAAACAGTATTTCTCTGTCTGGATTATGTGCAAAGGGCCAGACCTTGACTTAAGTACAGTCATGCATCATTCAACTCTATCTGACCGTCCTTCAGGTTCTTCTTTAGGGGTCATCTACATTTGTAATAACCACACTGTTTAACTGCATGTGTCACCCAAAGAATTCTGAATTGTATCCCCTTTTAGAGTAGGGGAGGTCACCCTACCGATTTAGTTATGCCCTCGCTCTTTACTGACTACAGCCAAACATCTTATTCCATTCAGTGTAAGTATCAAGTTCTTTCTGTGATATGCTGGGCTGGATTTTGCAAAACACATTCTCAAAGTCTTGGTATGATACCGGCCTCATCTGACCCGGCATCATTCCGGAAATGTCTGTACCGGACAAGCCATGGAGAGGACCGACCATGGCCTCTTGGCAAAGTCGGACCACATCCAGCCCGGAAAAGCCGTCTGTCCGCTGAACAAGCAGCGCAACCTCTTTGTCGCTGAGGCAGTAGTTGTGCTGTGAGATCAGCTGGCTGATTATCTGATGTCGTGCAGTGGCATCCGGTAAGGGGACGAGCAACCGCTTTACAAAGTACCTTCGCAGAGACTCATCAATCTCTTCAGGTTTGCTGGTGGAACATACCACTAGAACATGTTCCTCTGGTGAGCTTAGAACTCCATCAAGCTGGAGGAGGAGTTCACTCTTGATTCGGTTCACCGGGCTTTCTTCGCTCAACTGGGCAGACAACAGGAGATCTACATCGCTGATGAAAACCACCGAAGGCTGCCGGCAGCGAGCGACAAGGAAAGAGGCCTGGACGATCTTCTCGCCCTCTCCCAGCCACTTTGTGACCAGTGCAGAGCCACTAAGCAGGAGGAAAGCAGCGCCAAGCTGACTGGCCATACACCGACCAAGAAGAGTCCGACCCGTGCCCTGAGGTCCAAAGAGAAGGATGCTGCGAGGTAATGTGGCCAGTCCGCTGAACATGTCTGGCCTCAGGATAGGCCACAGGACCTCATCTTTGATGGTGGCTTTCGTCATCTCCAGTCCAGCAATGTCACTCCAGTCCACAGGGGGCGTCTGCTGCAGAATCTCAGTGGTGACCATCTCTACCAGACTAGCATCACTGTTTTTTAACTGCTCCTCAGCAGGGTGGCTGGATGAAGTTGTCGTGCCCATGGAATGGGGGAGATGCTGTCTGTTGTCGTCACCATGGTCACTCAAAACGGGGGAACCAAACTTTCCAAATGACTCGCCTGACCGCAGGGATCCCAAGGATCCTTTGGAGGATCCGTATGAAGGAGGGGTTAGTGCCCTGCCGGACTGACTGCCAAACTTTCGCTGCTGATCCGGTGGCATTGACTGCTTTGTGGGCTTAAACGCCAAAGATGATGTGTCAGCATTCCTGTCAAATCCATTCCCTCTGGTTGAGTCAACAAGACTGTTGTCTGGCATTCTGTACATGGGGCTTTGAGCAGAACGCTGCTGGCTGTAGTTGAAATTTCCATAACTGGAGTCCATATCTCCCTGGCCCGTCATGTAAAATGCTTTTCTTTTCAGCGTGTTAGCCGAGCTGCCATTCAAAGGGGTTGGTGCAATTGGCCCATGGTTGTGGGACTGGTAGGAGTAACCGGGAAGGGTGGAAGGGGGTAGGGGAGTGGGGGCAGCAATGCCTGAGGGCAAGTAAGCTGAAGGAGGGGGTGCCCCTCCTGGGCTGTAGCCTGGGGGAACAGCAGTCTGTGGGGGATACCCTGCTGGAGGGTAATTGTAACTGGAAAGATTGGGGGAATTTGCGTTGTAGCTGGGCACCAGGGTTGGAGGTGGCGGGGGTGGAGGCTGAAGGAGCCCAGCACTGTGCAAAGGTGAGGGATGTGGGGACGGGAGAGCTGGTGTGCTTTGCCCACCGCTGTAAGTGGAATGCAAGTACGAGCCATTGTAACTACTAGCGAATTCCTGAGAGGGGATACCCGAGTGGAGTGCAGTAGACGCATGATTCCCACAGTTACTGCTGGAGTAGCTGGGCTCGCTCAAACTACTAGCTACTCCCGTGGAGCTGCCAACACTTGCCGTCACATCTGGAGGAGGCAGGGCGGGCATGCCAGTCTTACTAGCAGAAATCACATCTGCAGCACAGCTCATTGGGTAGATCCCCTCCTGCCATGCTTCGCTCTCCGACTTGCGTCCATTCAGGAGTCCATGGGCACTCTCGGAGTATGAGCAGAGGAGCGCCCGCTCGCTGGGACCCTCCAGGATACCAGAATACTTCTCTGCATACTTTTTCAGAAGGTTGGAGGCCGTCAAAGCTGAGATATCGTCATTGGCCCAGGCATACTGGTAGGTCCGCTGCAGGTGTCCACGGTACGCCTCTGCTTTATGTGCGGGGGAACGTGTGGTGGATGAGATGTCGAAATGTTGCTCGGCCCACTGCGCATGCTCTGGGGTCCACTGCATCTTTAAGCCTAAACAATCAGCAAACAACAAACAAAAACAAACATGTGTTAGAAACTTGATTTAAACAGCCCTCATAATTAGAGACTGATAGATATGCCGTGCTGGTTAATCTGGCAATATTTGGGTTTTTGAGATTTTTGCTTTGGAAGTAGTCACGTGGCTTGATGGGTAGTACATATATACACTTTTTTATTTTCTATTTTTCAATACAGACATTTTTCATGCATATAATATGTTTTCAAATATTGCATAAACTACAAATGTTGTGTACATTATATTACACAGAAAAAAGTACTGGCCATTAAAAACCCATAGGACAACCAGAATTCATGAATTTCAGGGTTTTCTTTTTTTGTCACATCAGACTCAATGATCCAATAAGCAACTGCCATTGAAAAGAAATGAAATGCACACAAACCGCAACAACAACCGTAAAATATTCCCATTTTCCCCCATCCAGCTCTCCAAGAGTCCTGGCTTCATATCGCAGGCACTGCTGACAGTCGGTATCTCAGGAACAGTGCAGATTTGGGCCTCCAACACCTGGTTAGCACAGTATAATGCACCCTGCACACAGCCGAGTGACACAGACATCGCAGGTCACTCTATAATCCAACTCTCATCTAAAGCAGTCCCAGACAGTTTCAAATCTGCTTGGAGGAGTGCAGCAAAGCAATCTCCCAGGCAGCGCTCTACTGCTTTCATCACACAAACTCGCAGCACAGCATGAATTACAACAGCTTTCTGTCTGCCGCCCGCCTCCCGGAGCACAGAGAACTGGAAAGGGGGAAAAAACATGCCTGCCTCCCTCTCATTCGCTCTAATGCTCCCCTTTCTCTCTCTTCCTTTTACTCTGACGCTCTGGGTTCTGCCTCTCTCTTTCTCACTGTCTTTTCTCTCCACAGCCTCCGTCTTTTATTGGCTCCAGGGCTCAAAAGCCACCATCAAGTTTAATCCCAAACTCCATCTGCAAACACAAGCAGTTACATACGCTGTCATCCTAGACACAGCATGGGATTATCAAAGAGACATTTACTCAAGAGCCGACGGGATGACGGGGGTGGTCGCGCGCACACTCTCGCGTCTGTAGATAGACTTCTGATGACAACAGCGCTCGGCCGCAGTGTCCAGCAGGCGTGTTATTGTGCACACACCTCCCGCTTATCTGAGCTTACTGGGCCTAAGCACTCACGAATACTATTGACGGCACAAAAAGGAAAGAAGATGTCACCGAAAACGATGCCGTT
Source organism: Chrosomus eos (assembly GCA_036326025.1). Classification (NCBI taxonomy): domain Eukaryota; kingdom Metazoa; phylum Chordata; class Actinopteri; order Cypriniformes; family Leuciscidae; genus Chrosomus; species Chrosomus eos. Next base: position 5,410,034 of record CM070826.1, read on the forward strand.
TACGAGCTTTTAGCCATGAGTCCATGTACCTTGATCTTTAAAGTCTCAAATTACATATAGACTGAACCTTTTTTAGTACTCAATTGCAAATAACAGAAAATGAGCATTTCAAAACTTTACACACCTCATAAAGCCAAGACATAATAAACAAAGATAGTTTCTCCCTATAGCATGTGCATCACAAAAGAAAGATAAATCATTTATTAGTAAGACCACAATAGTTTGCATTCAGCATTCAGTTTCCACCTTCTGAAAATCTATATATCATAACATTTAGATATTTGGTCCAAACTGGGGGTTTTCTATCAAAAGGAACCACGATTTTGACAATTCAATTAAAAAATGTTAAATGCATGAAGCAAAATATTATAATAAAATAAATCCTGTTTATCCACAAACAATTTAGTAAATTAAAGATGAAATATGAAAGATGAGTAACACTTTAGGGTCCAATTCTCACTATAAACTAGTTGCTTATTAGCATCTGTATGACTAGGATATTATTGGCTGTTTATTAGTACTAGTTTATAAGCACATATTAATGCCTTATTCTTCATGACCATACTAATTATTAATAAGCAGTAATTAGGAGTTTATTAAGGCAAAAGGCATAGTTAATAGTGAAAATTGGACCCTAAACTAAAGCGTGACCAAAATATGATGCACCCATGAAGATTTTTGAGCAAGACACAAATGAATCATTTTGATTAATTGAAATTGACAGTTTGAACAGGTTTTATAAATGCTGTTTTCACTACTGAAGTTAAATTCTTCTGAACGAGGCAATAAAGGATTGTGAAACTAGTCTAATTACATAGTCTTTCACACAAAATGAAAGTGCACTAAAAACACTAAAATTGTGTTGCCAACAAAATAACCACAAATATAACATAATATTCAGTATATCACTCTGCCCTGGTTGTATTTGAGGCATCTGTATGATGTCTACTCCCTATGTCTCTATAAATAAACCCCCTCTGATACCCCCATCAGTGTATTGTGTGTGTATCAGAGTACTTTTTCCACAATAGAAGATGGGCATGTGGTTTTCCCTCGCCTGAACCCAGCCCTGACAACCCCCAGCACACAACCACGACACACACACACACACACACACACACACACACACAACAAAGAGAGAGAGAGAGAGAGCTAATTAGCAGGATGATGCTGAGCTAATTGTGTTAATTTACAAGGTTTTAGTCAAAGGGATCGCTGCTTTGGCTGTCAGGCCCGCGAGTTAATGACTAAGAAAGGCTGAAGACAAAGAAAGCTGGCAAGAACATGGCAGACATGCCAGCAAGCCCATTAATAAAGCCCAGGGATAAAACCAGTGCTGCAAACCTAGACAGATGTCAGTTCTAGCACGATTATCAACTGATCAGCAATGTAACACCTATGTTTAAGACTTGCTTGCAATAAATACATTTAATTATTATCACAGTCCACTGCATAACACTGACTTTTTATCTAGACTCCCTTAATCAATTTTCAAAAGCAGGTCTCTACAGTGTGTAAGCGTAAGTGCAAAATTGCTGCATGCAAATGTAAAAAATAAAACTATTTGGAGCAATTATGCCATTGCAAGTGACATCTGACATCCAAAATCAAAACTAATTTTTTCAACAGATCAGGCAAATTATGTTTCACACACTGCAATTTGCTGCTTTTCTGTTGCTTTGCATCCAAGTCCATAAAAAAAGTGTTTGCAATTGCTAATGTATAGGGCAAATGTCAGTATAACTGAAAATATAGTGAAGGCGTCTAAAGTCCTTATTCACATATTAAATGTATGTCTTTGACTGCGTCCAGAAAAAATATACATGTGATAAGAATTTTAATATCAGCCTTACGTTTTATTTTCCAATGCAAAAATCTGCTGGTACATATTGATTTAGCTCCATTAATAACCCACTAAACACTGAATGCATATTTGCAATCATCCGAGGATAAGCTTTTGATTTTTTTTTACTGTGGCTGTAGCGCCAGGGAATATTACCTTGGGAATACAGAGGTTCAGCTTTCTCCTTGCCTCTGTACATCCACTTGTTAATACATTTATTACTCTTCTTTCATGTTCCACTTTCGAATATATATATATATTTATATATCGCTCCTCTCACAGGCAGGTCTTTGTGAGGAATGTGGGTGTTAACTTGCTCTACAACAAAGTAAGACATTTCAAGAGGTTGAAATAATCGGCTGCGCACACAGAGAGATTTCAAACAATGCTCTCGTCTCACTGTTTGATGGGTTTTATGAAATGCACTACTCTCGAACAAAAGAACAAATTCACTTCCCGTCACTATTACTGAGCCATTACAAAAATAAAACCTTTCTCAACAAGATTAAAGCAGTTGGAAATGAGACATCAGGGATTTATTTTACAGATGAATAGCGCGAGTTGCTCTGGACACTTTGAATTACAGTACTCACCTCATGTATGTGCCAGTGCCAGTATTAGTAAATTGCTTCTTTTCTATTTTTATTCAATATGCTTACTTTGACCCTTCAGTCAGTCGCAGCCCTGTCGTCCCTATAGCTTGTTTAAACATAAATTGGGAGCTTTGTACGATGGCACCACTTGAGAAAGATTTGAGGAAAATAATTGAGCGTACAAGTGAACTATGGAGGAGGAAAACGGCAGAGAGAAGAAAATGAATCCTGTGTAGTCTGAGTTTATACTCCACTAAAGCAACGCTCAAATTTCAGTTAGCACTGTGACAGAAACATAAATAACACAAAAATCACACCCTTATCGCTACTAGAGTATATAAAAATGTCATTCATCGTATGTTTGCTAACATGTCGACTAGCACTATGATCAACAATGTGGTTCCTGTGGCAATACCATACTTTACTATCTTATGTCATAGTTCCTATATATATATATATATATATATATATATATATATATATATAATATAATATATATATATATATATATATATATAATATATATATATAGACACACACACACACTGACGTTCAAAAGTCTGGGATCTGTAAGATTTATGTTTTTAACAGAAGTCTCTTATGCTCACCAAGGCTGCATTTATTTGATTTAATACAAAAAAATCAGTAATATTGTTAAATATTATGACAATTTAAAAGAACTGTTTTTTATGTGAATATATTTTAAAATATAATTTATTCCTGTGATCAAAGCTGAATTTGCGGCATCATTACTCCAGTCTTCAGTGTCACATGATCCTTCAGAAATCACTATAATATGATGATTTGATGTACAAAAAACATTCATTATTATTATCAATGTTGAAAACAGTTGTTCTTATTTGTAACATTATAAATGTCTTTACTGTAACTTTTGATCAATTGAATGCATTCTTGCTGAATAAAAGTATTGATTTATTTTATCTATTATGCAATAATATTTCACAATATTACTGTTTTTTTGTATTTTTAATAAAATAAATGCAGTATGGCTAGCAGAAGAGACTTCTTTTAAAAACTAAAAATCTTACAGATCCCAAACTTTTGAATGGCAGTGTGTATGATATAGAAAATTTGCAATATACAAGTTAGGGGTAATCAGTCTTTAGTATTAAATTAGGCCGATCTACGTTATGTAACTGACTTAAAAACGTTTTAAAGAAATAAATAAACTAGAAAACACTACTCTAAGTATATGCAGTTTCTGTAAGCGGCTCCAGTTAGGATGCCGTCTATGTAGGCTGTAGACACTCACTAGGTTTAGGAACAGAGCAAATGTCAGTTCTAAGCAGCAGTAATTCTTCTCCGTGTAATCTGAATGGTCATATAATTACTTGTATTTGTATTACAGGGATGTTTGGAGACAGTCTAAGGCCCCAAAGCTCAATTTTCACTGATTGACTTCTCACAAAACCCCCTTTGTTTAATTTACCACTGTCTGCTGGTCTACTTTACGCCTGGAAAATCTTGGATTACGCTGACCATTGTCACTCATTTGGGTGAGATGCCAAACAAAAGCAGGCAAGAGGGATTGATCGCGAGCTGGAGTTCATTAGACGGGAGATTCTGAAGGTGCATTGACTCTCTGGTGATAATGTGCTACTTTGCACATGATGTGGTGTCAGTGTGTTTTCGGGTCGCGGGTCTTTTCTGAGGGTCACAGACAGCAGGGAAAAGCTATTTTAAAATGCATATGATAAAATGCAAAATGCACAGTTAGGGAAGTGTAATAAGTCAAATGTTTAAAAGTAAGACGCCAAAAGACAACATAAAACTCGACTTTTGAAGAAATGTATCTGGCTTTTGATAGAAACTCAAAGAAGATACCAACATAGCTTGCGAGACATGCTCTCATCTTCAAAATCATGAACAATAAAAATACGACTCAAAACACATTAAATATGGTTTCACTTGCAGCTGGGTTAAACAAGGTTTGTGTTGATGACAACATGCTGAGAATAATGAATTATTGGCCATTTATAGGTTGAAACATTTAGAAGCCACAAACTTTTATTTCCTTCAGCCTGTGATTTTGAATTATTGTTAGGCCTATGAAGTTTATGGTCATATCAAAACATATCAGCATTTGATTTGAAGGATTTTTTTGTTTTATACGATAAAAACTTCAACATGCTGAGTCCTGAAGCAGAAACCAGTGATTTACTAACACATGCTTTGTACAAACACACAAACACAACCACAGAACGTCATAAATTTCAACAAGATAATGGTCAACTTTGTCTTCCGTACATCCAAGCACAGACTCATCTGAATGATTAAAGATACGGCATACTTCCTCACCTATTACAAGCCGAAACCTGACAGTAATTACTGATCATCAGTGCTCGTCTAATGGCTCTGTTAGTTCTCAGAGTGATCAACACGGCGAGTTGGGATGGGCGAGCGAGAGAGCGAGTGTGTGGCGATACACTGCAGTGTGTAATTTCAGACACTGTGATCATGGCCAATGAGACAGAGAAGCTGACCTTTTTCAGATCTATTAATCTGGCTAGCCTCGGCCGATTTTAAGCAAACAGCGGCGAGCTTGCGCTCTGTCTGTCCAATTTCCCAGTGCGTAAATTGGACAGCCGCTCGCACCATTCTCAATTCATTACTGTGCTGCTGAAAGGAAGCTATGAGGTGGCGGAGAGGTGTGTGTGTATCGACTAGGGATGTGCAGTTTGGCCATTTTGACTGCTCAAATACTCAATAGATAAATCAGATGAGTAACCGGATGGAGTTCTGTCTATATTTCAGTTGTTAATTTCTGCACATTTCCACCAGAGAAGAGAACTTCGGCCATTGCATTGTACCTTTTGTCATTTTAATTCTGTTTTCACCTTGTTTTCCAGTTAAATGATCCAAACATCCCTTAAACAAGTTAAATTTACTACATTTATACAGAATAAACATATGCTTTTATTTTTCTTACAACATTAGCAAATAGATTTACAAGTCAAGTCACCGTTATTTATATATTTGAAACAGTAGATTGTTTTTAAAGCAGCTTTACAGTGATGACAGGATTATCGCACGACAGACAATTTTGTAAAACATGAAGTTTTAGAAGTAAACATATATTGTTTTAAGGATATTTAAAGTAGGTATTTCTAGTAGAAAGATGAGATGCAATGCATCAGCTAGAGACTGATTATAAGTTTTATTTTTGCAGTTTGCTATTTTATGCATATGCATCAGATTTCATGACGTCTTCTCATTTTTTCAGCATCTCAAACCATATGCATTGAGTTAAGATGCATAGGCTACTATGTTAAAAAACATGCTTTTGAATACTTTTATTTTTCTTACAACATTAGCAAATAGATTACAAGTCAAGTCACCTTTATTTATATATTTAAAATAATTCAGATTGTTTCAAAGCAGCTTTGCAGTGATAAAAGGATTATCACACAACAGACAATTCTGTAAGAAATGAGGTTTTAGAAGTAAATATATAGTTAAGGATATTTAAAGTAGGTATTTCTAGTAGAAAACTAGACAAAAATGCAGAGAATTAAAAAGACAAAATGATTGAGATGCAATGCATCAGCTAGAGACCACAAAAATACTGATTATAAGTTTTATTTTGCAGTTTGCTGTTTTTTTATACATATGCATCAGATTTCATGATGTCTTCTCATTTTTTTCAGCGTCTCAAACCATATGCATTGAGTTAAGATGCTGTCAAGTAAAAAAAAAAAAAAAAAAACTGCTCGATTCCATCAGATGTGAGCTATCTATCGTTTCTGTCCCAAAATGTACCACTCAAAATGACAATCACAATTTTAATAAAATGTGTAAAATAAACAAATGCCACCATCAAGTCACTATAGTACCAAGAAGTGCTAGTGTAGTATCACTGATATACTAGTTTGTGTTTTTTTTTTTTCATTTACACAAGTTTAACTCATGTAAATCTGTAGTATATCCATGCAATCATTTCCAGCAGAATTCCGGCGCATAAAAGGCCTGTTTTAGCTGGTTCTCGTGTGGTGTTTTGCGCGGGTGGATGGATAGACGGATGATGCGGATGCCCTAGGAGGAAGCTGTCATAATTGAAACGTGGCCTAATCAGACTCATTACCATTTTGGGCAATTTGCACCACCAAAGATGCTTATTAGGTAACTGTGTTTAATAAAGCGCTCTTTAGAAAGCTAACAGTAATGAGCTCTTTAAAGTCAGCTCGGAGTGTGATTACGCCAGTGGAAGTGTTTAGCCTGCCGCGCACAGACTGCTACATTTAGTCTTGTGCAATGTCATAATTAAGCCATGCAACCTGCTTTCACTGGCTCACAATGGATGCGGCTGCGGCCTGTAAAACCCGGGAAAATATTTATAATTACTGATCATTACAGCCCAGGGATTTTTATCTGCGGATGTAAACACAATTATGAGAGCCTCTTGCTTTCATGTGCCTCAAACAGAGGACTCCATATGACAAGCGTGCAAATAGTGTGGACACACATTAATTACATTTATAAATAAAAACAAGCTCGTGTTTTTGTTTCGACGCTCCACCGATCTCTCTCGCACGCTCTCGTTCTCCTCTTTTAGTGCGAGCCTGGGATGTGCTTCTAATTCAATCGCTACTAGAAATCATTATAGCAATTCATCTTACATATCAACTTAAAAGGTAATTTGAAAATCCATGTCGTCCTCGTTGAAATGCTGGCAGAGACTAGAGGTCATCGTTTAGCCCCTAATTTACTCAAGAAATGTAGTCGAGGCCATGTAACTGCTGTGGAGCGTCCCGTCTTCCTGACCGCACCGCTGCCATGATGGAGGACCACACTGATGGACGGTTTTTCTCTTATCTCGGTTTTTATTTTTTTCTGTTTCCAATTTGGCTGGACAATGAGTTATTATATTTGTGAAGTATGCAGCCGAAACTTAATTAGGCAGTGTTGTTGAGAATAGTAAAAATTGTGTTAGAGTTACATTTTTATTAATCAAACTACCCATAGCTAAAAAGATAGATAGATAGATAGACAGAGCTATAGATGGGACAATAGATAGATAGATAGATAGATAGATAGATAGATAGATAGATAGATAGATAGATAGATAGATAGATAGACAGCTATAGATGGGACGATAGATAGATAGATAGATAGATAGATAGATAGATAGATAGATAGATAGATAGACAGATAGATAGATAGACGGATAGATAAGTGGATGTATAGATAGGCGGAACGACAGACAGGTCTATTGTAAGACCTGAGTGATTATATGCAGTAATTGCATATCTATTTAAGTTGTATTAATATTATTTTGTGAAATAAGGGGCAGGATTAAATAAGCTATTTGCTTCCGCCTGCTCTTTCTCGAACTAATCCTCTTATTTTGTATTTTTTTTGTGTTTTTTTGTTTTTGTTGTACTTTGTGGTTTTAATTTTTTTTTGCTGATTGTTCGAGACAAATAAACAAACAAACAGAAAGAGAGATAGATAGAATAATAGATGGATAAAACAATAGACAGATAGATAGAGCAAGATATGGGACGATAGATAGATAGATAGATAGATAGATAGATAGATAGATAGATAGATAGATAGATAGATAGGAGCAAGATAGATAGATAGACATATAGATAGATACTAGACAGATAGATAGATAGAGCAAGATAGATAGACAGATAGATAGACAGATAGATAGATAGATAGACAGATAGATAGACAGGATGATAGATAGATAGATAGATAGATAGATAGATAGATAGATAGATAGATAGATAGACAGATAGATAGACAGATAGATAGACAGATAGATAGATAGACAGACAGATAGATAGGACGATAGATAGATAGATAGATAGATAGATAGATAGATAGATAGATAGATAGATAGATAGATAGACAGATAGATAGACAGATAGATAGACAGATAGATAGATAGACAGATAGATAGACAGATAGATAGACAGATAGATAGATAGATAGATAGATAGATAGATAGATAGATAGATAGATAGACAGATAGATAGATAGATAGACACAGTCTGTATAACAACAGTGTATTGACAGACAGAATGATAGAAAGACACACAGATAGATCAGCCAGTCCAACTTTACACACACACACACACACACACACACACACACACACACACACACACACACACACACACACTCTTTTCTAATTAGTTAATGACCAACAACATCAAATGAAGTAACACACCTGCGGAGTCACACTGCCTTCTGGGCGCTATAATTTAATCAAGCCGTCTAAACACAATTAATCAATTAATTACTCTTAAATACATGTCAGAGACTGAAGTCCATCATTTACTGATTCGGTTAATTGTGGGAGTAAGAGCAGAAACATGACAGGGAAATAACTGGGTCAATGACAAACCCATGAGATGAAGATGAAGATGATGAAAAAACATCTGACAAGAAAATCTAGTCTTTGTATTTATGTCAATGCCAAGCATATTTAAAAAGCACTTATAAAATTCTCACTGAAAATATTTGATTTGATAACTCTAAAAATGTCAAGTGTCATATCAATCAAGTAAAAAATAATAAAAATATTTTTCAAGGTTTTTTTTTTATTTTTACAAGTTTTCTTGAGTAATTGAAAAAAATGAACTTTACATAAAAGTAAATTTACATAAAGTAAACTGTTTTCTGGTTATCTTATCACATGACAGACATTTTTGGTTATACCATATATAATAATAAATAAATAAATAAAAACCTTTATTACAATATCCGCACAGTTGCATCTCCTTAACGTTTTAAGTTTAAGTCCAACTTAAATTAAAATGCATTTAATAACAGAAAACATGTGACCATGTCTTTGATGTATTTTGATGCATAAAGATTTTTGATGTACAAATTGATAGATCACATGTACTGTACTGTACACCCCTTCCATGCAAGCCTGGCTCGCACAACTAGTGTTATTGCTTAAGCACTTCACCTCAATCAAGCGGTTTTAGAGAGGACATCGTCACACTGAGTCTATGCTGGACTGAATAGCTAAAGCACAAAACTCCATTTCTTTCAGCAATGCAGCTGAATTTTCATTCCCACTGACACTCAGACCTTCAGGCTTTTTCCAGCATGTCTGTTGAAATTTTCAGACTGACCTCTCTTCTGCAGATCTCCGCACATTTGTGTATCTGACTCGATACTCCTATAGCTGAAAACAGCAACAGAGCTTTTACTCAACGCCAGGTTTATGAGAACGACGTCCGTGTGACTGAAAACACACTCAGAAACAACAGCGTTTCAGATCATCACATCAGACCTATTCCGGCATCATTCACGTGACGAGAACATTTTAAGATTGACATACAATAAATATTAAAACCTCTCCAGGTGTCATTATTATACCATAAGTATCGCTTAAAAAAACTGCAAAAATAAACAGGTTGTCCAAACACTCTGCCATTGGCCGACCAAAACAGAAAGTCCCGCCCCCCAAATCACGCTATTGGTTTGAATGAGTGTTGCCAATGCTCAAATAAACAACTGAAACACTCAATTTAATTAATGTAATTGTTTATGCAAAACAAATTGTTTAGGCAAAACAAAAGCGGACCTGGCTAATAATATGTGCCTGTAATATATAATTTCCTTACTTATAAATAAATAACAAGTATTAAATAATCATATTAGAATGATTTCTGAAGGATCATGTGACACTGAAGACTGGAGTAATGATGCTGAAAATTCAGCTTTGATCACAGAAATAAATTATATTTTATGGTATATTAAAAAAGAAAACTATTAATTTAAATCGTAATAATATTTAACAATATTACTGTTTTTTACCCCCATATTTTTGATCAAATAAATGCAGGCTTGATGAGCATTAGATACCTTTTTCAAAAACATTAAGAATAGTAATATGTGTGTAAATATATATACACACACACACACACACAAAAGTATACACAAATTCAATTTAAATGATGGCAAATGAGATTAAAAATAATATTACTTTAATACAGACATCGTTTAACACTTAAAGTGGACATGACTATTGGGGAATATATTAATGTGTGTGGTATAAAATTATGAATCATAAAACAATTTATACATAAATAATATATTACATCACACACATATTTTCATGTACTCACACACAAAATACATTTTAAATGATAGCAAATAAGATTTTTTAATTCTGGCTACAGAAATAGTGGTAACACCAAAAAGGTTTCATTAGTTACCTACTTTAGTGAACTAATGATAAACAATACTTCTACAGCATTTACAGCCCATTCTCACCCCAAGGCGTCATCTAACTGACGCCTTGGGAATCAGTTTGACCATGCTTCAATATTCGACGCTAAAGGTACCCTTTAGCGTCAGTTAGTTGACGCGATCCCATGGCGTCATCTAACTGACGCGTTACCCTTAGCGTCAGTTAGATGACGCCCTCCTACCCAGACCTAAACCTACCCGCGTCATCTAACTGACGCTAAAGGTAACGCGTCAGTTAGATGACGCCATGGGATCGCGTCAACTAACTGACGCTAAAGGGTACCTTTAGCGTCGAATATTGAAGCATGGTCAAAATTGTCAGTTAGATGACGCCTTGGGGTGAGAACGCGTTGGCATTTATCAATCTTATTTGATGTTAATTTCAACATTTACTAATTAACACAAAAGTTATACTTGTTAATATTAGTTAATGCAAAGAGAACTAACATGAACCAACAACCAACAGCGGTAGTTTTCTATTAACAAAGATTAATAAATGTAACATGTATTGCTCATTGTTAGTTTATTTGAATACATTAAATGGCAATATATGAATCCTTATTGTAAAGAGTTTCTGAAAAAGTTTAGGCAACACTTAAGTTGTGTTAATCTGCCAAATGAACGATGCGCTAACCTAAAAATGGCCAAATATCACATTTACGACACAACTCTGCCTTTCCGTAACCTTGTCAAAAAGAGTCTTTCACAAAAGAACAGTTGGTGCGGTTGACCACACTAACACACCAACAACCTGAAGTGGTCAATCCGTCAATATGTTTGCGAGTCTTGCATATGCGTGGCAGCGAAGCGAAGCTGTACTGAAGAAACCGGAGGCGGATAATGTGATAATTTCTGTCTAATGTACCATCTGCTATTGTATCAATGTCACCGTTAGCATGAAGCAGCTTTACTTTCCGTCTGTAGCCTGATGCTCTCGAAGGCTTTCGGTGTGGACTGCCAAAGCACTTCACACACACACACACACACCAAACAACACGGCCTGACGCTTGTTTCCCATACAGACAAACAAGACGACTGCTGGGAAACCAAAGGCCCAAATATAAGCATACCTGCCAGAGCTGCGGAGAAATGCACACTGTGTGTGTACTTATCTTTAATGTGCTCGGGCCTGTCAGTCAAGCAGTCAATTTCTAGAGACAAGGCCACTCTTTGTAAATCAGCGTAATATTCACGATTCAATTCAGAGGGAAGACGAAGCGCAGACGGCGTGGACTGTGACAGAGCTGTAATCATTTCAATCTGGTAAACACCGATTATGCCTCTCAAAGCGTCTGGCTGTTCAACTGATACAGTAGTCTCGTCTCTTCTCTCGCACGCTCTGTGAAAGCAGACACGCCGCGGCCTGAGTTTCAGCGCAGGTGTCGCTCGCAATTCCAATCAAATCCTGCCAGCTCCACGTTTCATGATGCGGGACGTTTCTAGTACAATATATAGTGTAGAATTAGTAAAAGAATCCACAAAGATAAAGTCAAATCAATCATTTTATCTTTCAAGGGCTCCAGACTGCGAGTAAAACTACGGTTGAATGCTTCATTTCTATGCAAATCTTCAAACAAGGATTATAGAAATTATGCAAAAAAGAGTCTAATTTTACAGGGAAAACAGTGCTTCTAAAATAAAACGTGAATAAATTGTCAAATAAATTAAATAAAATATATTTTTAAAAAATTTGCAATTTTTTAAATATTTTTTTTTATAAAATATAGAAATAGAACATAAAAATAAAAAATGTCAAAATAAAACAAATAAATTGTCAAATTAAATAGCAATTTTTTTAATAAAAAAATTTAATAAAATATAAAAATATACAATAAATAAAATATAGAAATAGAACAAAAATAAAAAATATCAAAATAAATATTAAATAAATGTCAAATAAATTAAATTAAATATATTTAAAAAAATAAGCAATTTTTTAAATAAAAAAAATTATAAAATATAAAAATATACAATAAATAATAAACTATAGAAATAGAACATAAAAATAAAAAATATCAAAATAAAGTAAAAGCTCCTAAAAGTTCCTCTGTAGCCATTGTTTTTATTCTAAACTTGCAGTAATTCTCAGTCTACAGTCTCAAATGACAAAACAGAAGAGATGAATTAGATTATTAAAAAAATATATAATAAAGTAAAAATTTTGAAAAGCAAAAACATAGAGATACAAACTTTTAAATATGGAAATTCTGTACACTTCTGTAATGTGACATACTGCAATAGTTTTTTTCCTTCGTCTCATTGAATATCCTAAGGAAGGAATTGATTTTATCCATAAGGAAGCATTTTCACTACAAATAAAAAAAATGCATGTGATCAGCTAAAGACCAAAACAAGAAGGAAAACCTGACACCCCCACAGATTTATAAACATATCTTATTACAAATCTAGGAAGATGATTGGCGTATGTTGTGTTCTCAACTGTAAATTATAAGTGAGTCAAAGTGACACAGCATTTACAGAGAAGCAATTACTGTCGAAACTGAAAATGAACACAGTGCTGTGCTTTACTCTGAAACATGTAGCGCGTCAGATTAAACATTTATATAATCACATCAAAACCATTACGATTTGATGATCACACCAAGCCATATTACATTCTCACAACCATGTATTGTCAAAATTCATTAAAAAAAACTGTTAAAGGTGCCCTAGAATGGGGTTATTTTATTATTTTATAATGTTGTCTGGGTTGCCCTTATAATGTTAGTATTTTTTTTAGATCAAAAATAGTCATCATTTAGAAATAAAAGAAATTTTTTCCTAGCCTGATTTTAGCCTCTGATTTGAACACTCCGTTTGAAGGGGCGTGTCTGCTGTGGGATTCAGTGTAACTGATGTGATTGGCTGTGGGATTCAGTGTAACCGGGCCTCTGCTGTGATTGGCTGACATGCTTGCATATGAAATAGCTACGTATTACATGTGAAACTCTGTCGAATACTTTTACTACAGATATTATACGTTTTTACTATTACAGCTATTGAGATTAACGAATCGTGAGATGTTTATAAAGTATTTAAATATTTCCATCAAGCAGATGACAGTCTGTTGATCGCGAGAATGAAGATCGTATCATTGCAACGCAGTTTCTGCACTCTCTCTAATGCTTTCACCAATGCGAACACGATGATGTACATCATTGATTTCATAACGAGTTTGGCAAGTATCCAGATAAACTCGCGCTGTGTGGAAAGATTGTTCTTTGATTGCTTTCTGTGTATAATTTATTCACTGAGAGAAGCTTGATATCGTCCCAGCTCCCAGGTTAGAAAATAAGTCCGTGGTGAAATGGGCAGAGCAAACTAACAACTTCGAATTAAACTGTTGCGGTATCCGATTATAGATAAACATCAACCACGCCTGTTGACATTTCTTTTCTGTGGGAAGGGTATGAAAAGTCCTCACATCCCCTGCACAGCCTGGAACATAGCATTTATTTCCATGTTCTGCCATTTTCCCTATGATCCTCGCTTGTTTCGATGACTCGGCTGCGCAGTTCGCCTGGCATTGAGGGCTGGCATATGCAAATCTTTGGAGGCGTACATATTAATGATCCCGACTATTGCGTCATATACCGGTATTATGTGGAGATTCGCCTGTTTTTCAGGGTGTTTTTTAAAAACGAGATTTAAATAAGAAGGAGTGTTTGAGACTCACTGTATGTCATGTCCATGTACTGAACTCTTGTTATTTAACTATGCCAAGATAAGTTCAATTTCACATTCTAGGGCACCTTTAATGACGAGGAACGCCGTTTCAATGCCGATTTTTACTCTCATTTGGTGCTTTGAACCTGGACTAAATCCTGCAGATGCCGTCGCAATCCGTATCATGAAATACATTTATTTGAAAACGTAACATTTTCCAGTTTATTTTGTAATTGTACCCAATACTATTCAGGTCGGAAAATATGGAAATCCATATGAGAAAAAAAACATCCCTGACAAACCTAAAAAGCGTGGAGTTCTGGCCAGCCGTCTGCAGCCGTAGTTCATGATATTCCCATTTTCAGCTCGGTTGCCTGTTCTTACGGTGACATTAAGGGCAACAGAATCGTCTCATTTGCTTCAGTCTCATCCATCAGTCTAACTACAGTGAGCTAATTATTTAGCCCATAACCCAGACATGATGCACATTACATCGGCTGAAAGATAAATCATTACACATGCTACGCTTTCTGATATTAAGTGGTTTGTAAGTACAGTGGATGCATCATATTTCAAGAGCAGACAATATACACAGACGTGACGGCGGCTAGAGTAATGACCACCCATTATCTTATATTGCTCGCAATAATAATTTTCAAGAGACTCGTTTCATGAAGGGTGGTCCATCAGATGTTTAGGACAAAGACTTTCCTACGTAATCCAAAAATCGCTTTTTAAAGGTCGTTAAATGAAACCCTTGGGGAAGGTTATTTTTACATCTAAAACGCCAGTGATCACAGAACATCATATGCGATTTATAAATATATCATCTTTTATACAGTGCCACGATCATTTTATTAAAACAATGCTCTATCTGTAGCAGGAATAGACAAGAGAAATAAAAATAAAAAGACTATTCAAAATATGTCACATATTCATAATTGTTTTTCTGGCAATAGTGGAAAACATGCATTGATTATTTTAAACAAACCAAGATATTTTTGTATGCATCTTTTTTAAATTAATCAAATGATCAATTACATAGTTTAAAAGGCTGAAAATTAATACTTTTCTTTTTTTAAGCTTTAATAAAATACATGTGCAGTTCTGACTGTTCCAAGACCATGATATCCAATAGCATTGATTTGGCCTCGGCTATAATAACTAAACTATGAGTGACATAATATACACTTGCAGAGACAGAAAACGAATGTCTTGCCGTGATTTTTTGAGTTGAAACTTGAGTTGAAAATAAAAAGGAAAATAATAATAAAAAAATATGGTAAAACAGAAAAGGCAAATACAGTTACAATTCATACTGAAGTGGAAACGTGTACAAAGAAATCCACAAAAAAAAAAAATCCACAAAAAAAAAGAGATTTGATGAATGGTACAGGTCAGATGAACAGTCTTGAGAAGAGCGTCATGCCCTTGCCCACCAGAAAGCTGTTTTTTGTAACTTAAAAACTATTTAATGGCTTTAGAAAAATGTTTATTTTTCACTATGAAACATTTGAAAGATGAGTTTAGCACTTCACAACATAACTCCCCCGAACTTTGTTAATTTAATTTAGTTAAAAAAACCATTGAGAACGGAAGAATGCAGCCCAAGGACGGTGAACGCATGGGGCAGTGGCGTTAAAAAGAAGGGAGAAATGAGAAACGTTAATACTTGGACATTTTGGAGTGAATCAAATTCAATTGAAAATATTTCAATAAAAATGACATTGTATGACAACATAACTGATTAATCAGGAATTCTTTAATTTACTTCAGAAATTCACATGTAATCAAGATGTTTTAGATGTTGATTTATCCTTCATAAATCTCTAAACCATTAAAACAATCCACTTTAGCTTTCCCTGATTAACAGCTACATTAAATGTCAAAAATAAAATCATTTACTGGTCATGATTGTCTTAAAGGAACAGTTCAACGAATACAATTGTGTTTTATTATTTACACATTATTTTTGCCATTATTATATTGACTCCAATGTCATTCCAAACCTGCATTCATGGAACACATAAGAAGAAATTAAGGCAGTGATGGTTAATAGTGACCACATCTGAAAAGCTCAAAAAATAAAAAAGGCATCATAAAACTAGCCCATACAACAATTTTATATTATTATTTTTTTTTTTTAGCAACAATGCCATAGAACCACCATTTTTTGTCCCCCAAAGAACCTTTAAGTGAACAGTTCTTAAAATAGCCATTTTTTGTAGGAATGCACAGATAAGAAAATTTTGGTCGATACAGAGAACTAAAAAGCCAATAACCTATATTGGCCAATAAATCTAAATCCAAATTTTTATTTCATTTAATTTTACAAATCTCACCATTTCAAGGCATGTCCCAAGCACACAGTTCTAATGTTATCATAATTGTATAGTATGTAGCCTTTATGACACTTGCAGTGCACTTAACTGTATTTTCCTTTTTGAAGTGATTTTAAGCTAATTTCAAGCAATTTAAAACCATTATGGCGACCAGTGAGTATCTGAAGTGTATAAACTGAAGGAAATAATCCATTATTTATCGGCTTTAATATATCGGCCAAACTTTCTTATCGAGCCAATAACAACATCGGCATCGGCATCCCTAATTTTGTGTGTGTTAGTGTGAAAAACATTTTAATAATTTAAAGAATCTTTTTACTATATAAAGAATAGCAAATGGAATGGAAAGATTCAATGGATTTTAAAGGTTCTTCATGGAAACATTGACACAAATAAATCTTATTTTTAAGAATGTATGGTCAAATAAAGCCGACATTTCAGTTTTGGTGCACTATTCCTTTAAATAATGTTTCATTCACTTTTTGATTAACTAAACTAAAGGGTGCTTTGATCAGGATTTTTTGGGTTGATCACAGATCACTAGAAGCAAACACTGATTCACATATACACTTATTTCTTGACGATATGACGATAACTTTTCTCATTTAAAAGCTCATGAAGTGACTAAGCGGCTCCGGAGATGTTTATGCAATCATGTCCTCATATAATGATGCGGCTGAGGCTGAAAAGTGTGTGCTCCAGTGTGTGTGTGTGTGTGTGTGTGTGTGTGGTCAATGAAATCATGCGTCTGCGCCATTAGAAACACGCAGGATTCATATTTAAAGTCTTTTTGCGGTTTGAAATTCGATTTGATTTATACTGACCTGCTTTTTATTAATTCATCAAAAACTTTACAAATTCCGTGACATTCCGCTTTATACAGTAAATTCCGTTTTTATGACTGGATTCCACGATTCAATCCATGTTTTCTGCATAGCGGAAATCACAGGGCCCTATTATATTCAGGTGTTTTGCAACTTCAGTGTAGTAATTTACCCTTCGCGTGGAGCTTGATTGACAGGTGTTCTGACCAATCATACTTCGCCATCCGCCATTTTGTCAGACAAAGCAGTCAGGAGAGATAGTAGATTAACATGGGAGGATTTGAACTTGAAAAACTGAATATACTGGCGCATTTCCGCGGTTAAAACAACATTCCTTCTTATGTTAATTCATGTTTATTTGATGCTAACTGAACTAGAAGGAAGAGATGATCGGATCACGAGCAGCTTTAACTGATGCTCTACAGCGATCTGTCACGGCACATTAAAGAGCCACAAAGCGGTATTTATTGTTTAAATTTCTTTCAAAAAATGACCATATTTGAAAGGTGAGACTTTGTTTAATATGCTTAATATCAAAAGTAACCGAAAAGTAACCTGGTCTGTCCTGTCTGTCCGCGTGTTGTCAGTCTCCTCTCTGCTCCGCGATGTATTTTTCACTGTGTGAGAACATGGTGAGAGCGTGAGAGCGTCATAGCTTGTCGGAACATAGCGACAGTAACTAAGGAGGGCGGGTCTTTGCGAAGGGTCAATTTATTAGCCTGGTCCCACCAGACTCTCGTCCATTTCATTTGTACAGAGAGTCTGGCCTTGCTCCACTGACAAGCGTTAACTTCCTTGTAGGCGGGAACTCCATTGAAGTCTAAAACTATTGGATCTGCCCAGTCACTCTATCTGCCATAACCAATCGCTAACGTTTGGTCGTGACGTATGTCAATCAAACTTTTCCTGAACACCGTGGGAAGGAGGGCCACAACATCATGGCCACCAACAAAACTAAGCAAAGATTGTTCTTGCTCCGTCTTTAACTTGATATTCGGCAGCGTTGCCACAACGGACCGAATGGCTTTGCTCGCATCTTTCTCCGCTGCCATTACTGAACTACAACTCAAAATAACACACAACATCAACATCATCGTTCTCAGCCACTAACTCTGTTCGCTGATTGCGGTAATCCCAGACGTAGTACTGAAGGAAAATGAAAATTGAGCGGATGTACGTAGTAGGGTGGAGCCAGGCTAGTAATTTATTGCTACTTCAGCAAAGTCTGGTGCTGCCTTAACTTTGAGAGACAACTGATGCGTGATCAGTGAAGCGGCTCCAGTCAGCAAGTGCTTTCAGTGTGAGACTGCAAAACTTTCAGTGCCTTCAGCTTTCCACGTTGATTGGCCGGACTCGTGACTCCCAACAAATCAGATGTGCGGGAACATTAGTCTAGTCTACAGAGTCGCGAGTTCTGACAGAGGAGGCTACGACACAGCCAAATATAGCGCATTTCAAAATTAAATTATTTTATCAGCAAATCGGTTTTGAAAATGGCGATACCGATAACCATAAAAATGCTTAATATCTGTGCCGATAATCGGTCGACCCCTAATTCAAACATTGATAGATTTCAGTGTATCTGGCAGAGAGCTTCAAGCCAAACCCTGAGAAGATTCTGGATATTTCAAAAAATAACAATAAGATAAAAAAACAGAGATTTTTTCTATTCTCCATTTCCAGCAAGTTTGTATAGGTCCAGAGAGTAGGTGTGTGCATTAGTTCTGAGCGCTACGTTAGAGTTTGACAGCCATGAATAACCTCTGTAGAAAACACCTCTGCTGAGCCACTGACGCATTACAGAAATCAGCCACATTATGCAGATTACCATCGCATTACGCCACTCATCCTTCAACACCACAGAAGAGCTGGACTCATTTAGTCCAAAACTTACTTCCATCAGACCGTTTAACTTGTTTAACAAATGCAACTCAAATACTTGTTTCGAGTTATGCATTTAGCAGAAAAGTAGAAATAGTAGTAAAATATTAAATTGTGCACACTATTCAAGTTTGCATCATCACAAAAATATTTTAATGAGAAGTCGTCTCTAGTCTATAAGTAAAAAAGGGTTAAATGTAAAGGTGACATGCAAACAATAGTATATGAACAAACAATTGACACTTCAATGGTCATACTTTTAAACTGTTGTAGATAATGAAAGGCTAATAAATGCAGGTGTGCATTTCAAGTTCTGCATTTCTTCTACTTTGTAATATAAATGCAATAATGGTTTTATTTAACATTGATACAGCTAAGATATCTGAAAAGCATCACGCATTGCTTCTGTAAATACATTTTTTTGTTGCTTGTAATTTCATTATAATAACTGGCAGAATTACTTGGACAAACACAAAGCAATGTTTAACTGCGAACGTGACTAATTCAATTAGTTAACTTTTAAATAGTTTAGCTGGAGCATTGAGAATCTCCAACTTTTAGTTTATATCGAAATTAAAAGAAATGAAAATGCCTTGCAGTTTGTACTGGATCATTGCCTAAAATTCACCACTCATGTTTGCTGTAGTTCATTTTCCATTGGGAACTTCTCGGAAAGACTTATTTTCAAAGCTTCTTTAGCTGAACAATCAAAACCAACGTAGACAACTATATACGCTCATTACAAAAATGACATTCACCCTTACTAAGATCCATTAGTAGCGGAGGGCCGGGACGGTTGAAACACTTTTCAGATAAACGTTGTTTTCTAAGATAAGGTTACAGATGGATTTTTTTCCTTTTTGTAATCAACAACTCACATATAGTATCATGTGTTATTCGGTACAAATATAGAATGATTTAAGCAAAAATTGACGGAGTTGTGCTTTGTTTCAATCGTTCCCCATGAGCTGGTGGGACGGATGAAACATAAGAGTTTAAACGGCAACTATTCATCTAATGCTAGTTTTTATGAACAATACCTGACAAGTAACTTACGTACATATTGTTACAAACATATTTTGTAATTTATTTTAATTTAAAGGTTCATATTAACCATTTTTGTTCTGTCACCCAAAAAACAATAGGCGATAAGCCTATGCGCATTTTGCGCAATCTCATAGGCTATTTTGACGAAGACAGACAAATCAGTTTACAATTCATTTTCTTAGATTTCTTCCTTGAGTCATATTGAGTGTTTGCTAGTTAAATAGCCTGTTATTATGAGCATAACATAATTATGAACACTTGTTTCAACCGTCCCGACAGCGACTCCTGCCAGTTAAACCTGTTTTGCACTTTAACTAAAAAACTTTTTGCAGTACTAATACACCGTATCATCATTACAATGGCACATGAAACAATAAATACAACTTGTCAGTCAAAAAAAAAAAAAAAAAAAGTACCGCACGAAAGAATTTACTTAATGCACTCAAAAACGGCATGAAGTAAAGAAGAAAAGTTTTCACGGGTCTGGTAGGCGCTGCGTGCTGTACGTGCTAACGAAATTTGACGTACATGACGTGAGTGGTTTAAGGAAATCTCAATGGTTCATCCGTACCGCGTTTCAATCGTCCCGGCTCTCCCCTACATTAGTATTGACTGATCAACCGGGAGAGTAATCAGCCGATTTTATGCATAATACCATAATGAAAACATGTTTAATTACATAAGTTGCCTATAGTACTTTTGCGTAAATACTGTTTAAAATTAGTAGTCAGCAAAATGTACTAAACGTTAAACTACTCATTATAAAAAATGGCCCTATATACAGTGTTATAATTATATAAATGATTGGAATATTGTTTGATGTTGTAACGTAGCGTTATAGGCAGAATGGGCTAATGCTGTCTACACCGGACGCGGCTGTTGTTTCTCGCGTCGCAACAGCCGTTTACCCTGGACGCGGCAAAGCGCCAGTTACAAAGCAGAACGAGGCCTCAGTTTACTGTCGGAGATTTGTCGCTCGTGTCGCGCCGCATCCAGTGTGAACAAACATCACTGATTATAATGGGTTCAACTGTCTTTTGTCCGGTGTCTAAGTTGCTAACTAGTTAGCAGTGCGGTGGTGGCTTGAGTCTGGTGAATGGTGATTTAACGCTACGTTGTTACCTGGTGAAACACTATAAAGTAAATAAAGATTGTCACCGTCTTTTACTCGCATCAAGGCTTATCATACTCGTTTGCTACATTAGCAAGCTAGCCATGTTTCATATCTGGCACTGTAAACCCTAACGCTCAACATAATGAATTGGTTTGAGTAGGACAAACTTAAACTAATTAGTTCAGTCAAATACATTTTTATGAGTATTTAGCACTTTATTTTCACAGAACTGATATATTTTAAGTAAACTGAACTGGAAGCTAATGTGTGCGTATCTTACAGTGTCTGAAGAAACCTCATTACTGAAGTCAAAGGGTTGACTGACTGGTGTCACTACAGTGACATGGGTCGCCAGTAGAAAACAATGGAGCGCACTATGCTGAACAAACTACGTAGTTACACAATTTACAAGCATTTTATCCACGTGATACGTTCTGTAATTTTTTTTTTATATCGGCAGCATATACGTGATACCGATATATCTGCGACAGGTTCATATGATATATCGGTCGAACTCTATATGATACAGTTATAAAATGAATTAAAAGAGTAAAAAGATGATACATAAACTTCTCATCTGGCAAAACACCGGTGTATCATATTTTTCACAACTCCCAGTTTTACTCTAAATTTCCCCATGATGATCACTCTGCGTCTTTGGTGTTATTTTGGCACGCCTTAAAAATCTATTGGCCGTCTCCGATGGACCCGATTTGAGTTCAGTTTAGAATCAAAAGGAGGAATACAGTGCAATCAGTCAGACAAAGATTAAAAGAGTAATATGATTATACAAAAATAAAATACTCATCTGGTAAAACACTGGTGTATCATATTTTGCATAGCTGATTGTTTTACTGTGAGATTTCCCCATGTGGATTGCACTGTGTCTGTGGTGTATATGACAATATTATTGTATATCGACGATTTCTCGCAAGTATCGCAATGTCGTTTACAACAGTCTGTTTCCAGACGATAATCGTCAATATCAACAAAAAAAAAAATCTTTCGACACAACCAAAAAATCGTAATCAGCAGGTCACACAAGAAAAATCGGGCCAAAAAAAATTGCAATTGTACATCTCTAGTATTGACTATATAAATGTTGCAACCCTAGTGTTCACTAGTGAGTACACTGTAAATAAGTGTTTAATCGTAAATAATTTTACAAAC
This sequence comes from Chrosomus eos, assembly GCA_036326025.1. NCBI lineage: Eukaryota > Metazoa > Chordata > Actinopteri > Cypriniformes > Leuciscidae > Chrosomus > Chrosomus eos. Next base: position 5,432,752 of record CM070826.1, read on the forward strand.
AAAGACTAGTGGAGTGTGTTTTACAAGAAAATACCATTTCAGTTTTTCTACTTAACTTTCCATTTTGTAATTTATAAGCAATGTGCAAGAGAAAATAGTTTCAAAGAAAAATCCTACCCCAATCTTTTTGTCCAGTGCATTAGCACTGTGTGTTTGTAAGTCTTGCTAGCCGAACCTGTCGTGGTTAGCCAGGCGTTTCGGTAGCCACCTCAAATTTTGTCCTCAGATCAGAGCAGTCAGATTGTGTTCGGCTGGTGAACCTGGAAGTAAGCTGGCCCTGACTCCAACTCTCCGAGCAGTCCATGCGTTGAATAATGCATCCCGCGTGTCACAAGAGGCCCTCTGCAGCAATTTCTAAGCCAGATTTAAATGTTCACACTCAATTGAGTCCAGCTATGATACATAGACTCGCTTCGACACACACACTCATCATCATCTACGTCCCACCTGAACACGGTTTTATGATACTCTCACTAGGGATGAATATAGATCAGAAACAAACACAGATGTAAGACAAGTTAAACAAAAACCAAAGACTTGAAACACCCGAGGGCTGTTTTTCACAAGATGTTTGCATTTGGGCTATGATTACTGATGTCGGCAGCCAAAAAAAAGGCCATGTGCTGGACTAAAATTACATTTACAATTATGGTCTTCGCAAATGCTTTCTTGCCAAAGATTACAAAGCTTACAAGGCTTGAGACTATAAAACTAAACGCACACATCACACACAATTTAACACCTCTTTGACTAGTGAAAACCAAACGCTGGCACCTTAACAATGCTTTAGAAGAAACAATGCCAGGACAGAAGAAAAATGATTTGTGTGCTGAATAATAAAATGGTTTGCCTATTTTTTAACTGCACGTATCATTGCATTTCTCTACAGCAAACACTAGGGCTGCACGATTAATCGAAATAAAAATTAAATCGCGATATGGCTTAGTGCAATTTTCAAGCTCCAAGATTATAACGTTTCGACATAATTTGCCGCCGCAACATGTTCAAATCATCTTTCCGTACTTGTAATGAGAAGCGCTTATCAATCAAAGAGAAGCTTTAATAGGCTCCCTGTGGATTTCAGTCAAAAATAAAAGTTTGATGGTTTAACATGTGAAAATGAAACAAAAAAGACATAAATATTAGTACTGTAACTTTACAAAAAAAGAGCATTTAAGAATACTAATTTTATATGTATTATTAAATATAACAATAGTTGGTTACAATTAAAAAAAAAAAATTATATAAAAAAAATATGTCTTTCCTCCAGTGCTAATCAAAATTCATTATACCTGGCATTGTATAATGAATATTGTTGGCTCTTTGACGAATTGCCTGGGCTCCTTTGAATAAAATCACCTACTTAATGCATAAACATAAATGTAAAATGTATATTTCAGGCAGTGTTTAAGCCCCGCAGTCATACAGAAGCGCTATTTATCGTGAATAAAAACCAACACACATGTACCATTAATCAAAAATCTGAGCTGAACAATTAGCTCACACTGGGTAAAACATTCAAATGGTTCACTAAACATGAACAGCAAACAGATCCAAGAGAGAAAAAACCCTCAGGCGAGGTGTTAAGTGAGCAAGTGAAACAATCCACAACACATTTCTGGCGAAATTCATCATGGCATGCTTAAAACGTACTCGCGCGTCATCATTCAAATGCAAATTTAAATGCTCCAACCTTTCCACATAATCACAGATGATTTTATAGCTGATGAGTTGCGCGCTGTTGACGGCACATATGCGAGGACTAATAGCCCATGATGGCGTTCTGCCTGACTAGCGCTTCGCTGTGAAGAGACAACTGTTTCACATTTGGCATTTTCTTATGCAAAGCAATAATTCATGGGGTCCTGTGCATACGTGGGGCGTCGCTATTCTGTCCAAGCGATGCTCATTAAGACACGCCACCGGAGGTCAAAAGAGCTGAGCCCATCACTTTACTCTAAAGAACACTAACCACCACAGGAGGAGCGGGCCAGAGATGTTTCACAGCAATGGAGAGATTTCAGCCAAATACTGTCATCTGCAAAACAGTGCAACACATCAATGCGGCCTACGTGAAAACTTACAGAACTCACAGAGAAATGATGTGTAAGCTACGGCTGGGTGATATGATAATGTATACTGTAGCGAGTTCAAAACACAGGTCAAGATTTTAAGATTTTGCTACGCCGGACAGTAGATATATTAGCATGGCTATTGCGCCAGGACTGCTTTATTTACGTGTGAAAGTGATGAGAAACAACAGATCTGCGAGTTCCACAACAACTCAAGATGAGAAAGAACTTTAGGCCAGGTTTAGCTGTTTACAACTGCAGTGAAAAGATGCTAAAAAAAAAAAAATACATTTTATATTTCTTTCATTCAAATGGCATTTTAACTAAATTAAATATAAAATTTTATAATTCTATGATTTCCAAAATATCATTATTTCATACAACTTATTTAAATTCATTATTAAACTTCTTTTTTTAAATACATTTAAAATAATAAACGTTTTAGTTGTATAATTACAACAATTTCTGGCAGCATTCAGCACAAAATAACGGTTTACAATGCAAAACAATCTGAAAGCAATGCAAAACGACGGCAGAGGTTAATACAGTAACACCAAAGCTTGTCATTTTCTTCTTAAGAGAAACAAAAAAGTTCTTAAATAGGAATGCAACGAAATTTTGGCGGCTGAAAATTATTGCCTGGAAATGGCATTTTTGTTTTTTGGCTGAAAGAGAAAATCATCCCCGCCCCTCAGTGTTTAGCGCTAAAGTTTCACTCTCGCTCAAGACGCGGTGTGAGAAATGTCTTAGAATAGTTCACCCAAAAAACAAAAATTATCCCATAATTTACATACCCTGAAGCCATCATAGGTGTATGACTTCAGCCAAACACAATCAGAGTTATATTAAATAATATCCTGGTTCTTCGCAGATTTGTAATGGCGTTGAATAGTTTCTGAAGCTCTAAAAAGCACGTCCATCCATCATAAAAGTAATCCATACGACTTTAGTGGGTTAATAAATGCCTTCTGAAGTGAAGCGACAGGTTTTTGTAAGAAAAATAGTCATATTTATAATTATAACTTTATAAACTCTAATCACTGGCTTCTGGCAACAAGCGTACACGTTCATGAGAGTCGTGTTCTGGCGGTGACCTCTGACCTGCCGTGTGACGTTGTAGCTAATCTTCTCTTATACTGAAATCCTCTGACATTAAAAATAAAATAAAAAATCTTGTTTTAGACTTCTAATTCATGCCCAGCATTTTGTTTTGCTCTATCCTCTGCATGTTCTCATTGGTCAGTTCTCACCTAAGCTCATGCGTCAGGTCAGAGGTCACCCATCCTCCAGAATTCGTACACGTACAGCCGTTGCCGCAAGCCAGTGATTATGGTTTATAAAGTTTTGAATATGGATATTGCTTCACTTCAGAAGCCATTTATTAACCCACTGGAGTAATATGGTTTACTTTCATGATGGATGGACACGCTTTTTGGAGTTTCAAAAAGAAATATACACAGGATGACTTGAAGGAGACTAAATTATGGGATGATTTTTTGGTGAACTATTCCTATAACTTCTTCATTAAAGGATTAGTTCACTTTAAAAAAAACAACTTTTGCTGATAATTTACTCACCCCCATGTCATCCAAGATGTCCATGTCTTTCATTCTTCACGATCGGTCATTTCAAAAATAAATAAAAAAGTTTAAGTTTTATAAGCACAAATGCTCGCCTTGCTCTGTTCTGTGATGCGCGTTCGTGACGTCCGGTAATACGCAATTACGTTGAAAAGTTCACGAATGAACGAATGTCATGAACGCGCATCACAGAACAGAGCAAGACGAGCATTTATGCTTATAAAACTTAAACTTTATTTATTTTTGAAATGACCGATGGTTTCGCTAGATAAGACCCTTATTCATCGTCTGGTGTCGTTTAAAGCCCTTTGAAGCTGCACTGAAACTGTCATTTGGACCTTGAACCGTTTGGGTCCCATTGAAGTCCATTATATGGAGAAAAATCCTGGAATGTTTTCATCAAAAACCTTAATTTTTTTCGACTGAAGAAAGAAAGACATGGACATCTTGGATGACATGTGGGCGAGTAAATCATCAGCAAAAGTTTTTTAAAAAGTGATCTAATCCTTTAAGTTTGTTTGCAATCTATGGAGAAAATGCAAAAGCAACAACATCTACAGGCCTGCGTTTCCTCCTGAAAGCAAAGTGGTACGAAAAAACCCTGGCGTGTTCCCTTAGTTCTGCAGCAGTGATGCCGTAGTGAAGATCGAAATCAGATAGACTGACTTAGAGGTTTGGATCAGTTGTCCCACTCCAGAGATTACTTACACACTTCAAAGACGAGGTTGCCAAGACTGCGACCTTGCTACATGAAGCCTCATTGACCAAAATCCACTTCCTCCTCAACACACACTTCCTCAGAACTCGTCGTAATCTCCATAAGGATGTTCACACACAACTTCTAGCGGAAAAAGCTGGAAGTAGGGCAGGAAGGAAGAGCAGATCTCGTCGAGTGTGTTTGCTGTTTAGCGCTTCTCTCCAGCAAATTTAATAGCAGCAGTGGGCCATTATTTGAATTAGGAGCCAACAGGCCCGGCCCGCCGCAAATGAACAGATTACCTTGTTCAGTGGTCCGACACAGGATTGTGATTACCTCACACTCTCCCCTCATTACACACACAGGAATAAAAAGCCACTGTGAATGGGAAAAAAACTGATCGGAATAATTTGATTGCTGTTAACACGCCGTTGATGGAATTAATAAACAGCTGTGCTGATGATGATGTTCTGTTTACAGTAGCGATACGCTGTGAGTCGCTGCACTTAGAAGTAAACATTTTAGTCGGTGTGTAAAAGTCCATCAGAGCAGAGCTTAAGTTAATATCTGGAGTAATAAAAACTACAGTTTCCACAAAAATACCAGTTACTTCAGTTCCTGATACAAGACTGAGAGTACTATAAAATGCTTTCAGGATCTGTCTATTTATATTTTTTGGTGATTGTGGTGGATAATACTAAATTCACAAGTTTTACTATAATGATAACTAGAGATTTGGCTTTTGATGTAAATTATTAACTTATGCAAGTGTAAATTAATTAGGATAAAAAAGTATCCTAATTCATTTATTACCTTTGTATAAGTTAGTAATTTACATCAAAATAAAAAAAATTCTAAAGTTATCATTATAGTAAAACTTGTGAATTGTAATTGAAAAAAATAATCAATATAGATATTCTATTATCTTATCCCCTTGAAGATGTGCATGTGTACTTTGTTTACTTAATTCATTTGTGTAAATGTGTACTTTATCATACATATTTTAAAACATAATATTGTGATAATCATCATTAATATTACTTTTATAATTACAGTAAGTATTATTACAATATTACTCAATGATAATAAATTGTACTTTCTCACTCTAATAAATACAAATAATATATTGTGTTATTATTATTATTAATAAAAACAATAACATTTAAATAAAATTCAAATATTAAACAATATTTTCAACATTTTAACAACACATTTTTATTATTTTAGATTAACAACAACAAAATAATTATTATAAAATATAATTTTAATATATAAAAAGTAGACCAAACATAGGGAGAAGAAGATGTTTCTTTGACAAAACATCACCCATTAGAGTGGATTGAAACATTTCACACAGAGAGAGAGAGAGAGAGAGAGAGAGAGAGAGAGGAGAGAGGAGAGAGAGAGAGAGAGAGGAGAGAGAGAGAGAGAGAGAGAGAAGAGAGAGAGAGAGAGAGAGAGAGAGAGAGAGAGAGAGAGAGAGAGAGAGAGAGAGAGAGAGAGAGAGAGAAGACCATCACCAATTCAGCATAGTAGTGTGTCTTTCAGAGTTGAGTTCCAGGTGCCACGATCATCTCACATAAAGGAGTGAAACTCAATCTGTGGTCAGCGGCTTCTCTCTCTCTCTCTCATCCTCATCAGATCCTCAACACCTTCTTCTGAAATGCTACACTTCTATCTATCACTCTCCTGTGTCCTGGGACGGTGAAGTATATCTTAAGGCCAGTCTAATAATAAGACAGGTAAACAGGACCGTCTCCACCAGACCAGATGACCGGCTCATTCAACAATCTTCATCATGTCCAGACATTGATCATCAGCAGCATAAATGTTATCAACAAAAACTAGTATGAAGACAAAAAGCAGTAGCGAAGAAGATATTTGTTAAAACTTAAACCTACATTTTTTAAGTACAAAGACTGAAATAGAATCTTGTAAAACATACTCAAATAAACATTGTTTTATCAACTAAATACGAATGAAAACGATAGCAGATAATTACATTTTTCATATTTTAACTCAATATTTGACAAACGTTGTGGTGCTGTGATATAAACCTAATAACTAGGCTATTGTTACACGAAAACAACTGCTAAACTAAATCTCTCTCAAATCAAAGATGCAAATGAAAAAAAAGTGAGATTTTCAAAACTATATTAACCCTGATCGGCTCCATAAAGAATCTCGGCCTGTCTCGTCATTTCAGTCTGTCATTCATAAATATGTATTTCTATAAAGCCTCTCCACAGCCCTTCTGTTTGATTGCTTAACATTTGGTTTCTTGCTCTTAGAGACTAATAAAAACTGAAGTATGTGGTGGCTAAAGCGTCTCAGGCTTATGAAATATGTACAGCCAAGTGGCTATTGGATATCTGAATGGAATTCAAATAGCCTCAGCGCCACAGCGGAGCTCCAAAACATCACGCGGCCCTTTAGCTGGCTGAGATCGATAGCCCTTAAAACAGCCTGCGAGAAGGACGCGACACAGACTAATCAGTTTGGACGAAATTCATTTTTAAAACCCTTCCTGCGTTTCAAACTACATGCCTCACAATTTTTACTTGCACTGTATGGCATCAATATGCATCCATATTTTGCTTTATAATTTGACCAGTATTTTTTTATGACCCCAATGTCTAAACTGTGCCTGAACCGACACTTTAAAAAAAGAGCCACAAAACGAGGGTGGACGACTTTAAAGTCACACTATGTAGTTTTTCAACCTTCACAATACATTTCCAAGATCCTTGTGATGGTACATCGACTTAAAATAAGTTAAATGACTCGTCTGCCATAGCCTGACGGGGTCTGTATCGCTTTTACTGGCACTATGTAACTTCGGGTTTCGGGTAGGAACCCGTGCACAAAAAGAACTACAAAATTCGACTGCTTTACGTCAAGCGCTACAATAGTCATTATTTCGATTTTCTTCGTTTCTGATGTCGCAATACATCATCCATTCATGAAATCATGTAACATACTCTACCTTGTCTGTGGACATCGTTCATTCTAAAGCCGGTGCTGGGTAAACAGCGAGCGTGCGTGCGACGGTAGGCTAGATTATTTACGACAGCGGCAATGGACAATTTCGTTTCCAACCAGTAGGGCGACCGAAGAGGAAAAGTTACTTGGTGTTACTTTAAAGAACTGATTTTTAATTGAAAAAAAAAAAAACTCTTTAAATTGAACATTATATTATAAATATACAAATCTAAGTACATGCACAAAACAACAAATCCACAATAAAACCTAAGCCACCGGCACCGACCTAACCCAACTGCAGTAATTTAACACTTAATAAAAGTTACAGGCATTAGTAGAGGAATGCAAGCAATCGCACTATTTTCTTTTTTTTCTCCATAAGGGTATGCCCTTCTCGTTTTACCTGCGCCTGTCCTTCAGGTCAAGTCAAATTTGTGAAAAAAAAAAAAGTTTGCCATGTTCAAGGAAAGCAAAATCTTTGTCGGATAATCATTTAAGGGTATTTCCCATGAATGGTGTCAGCGCTGTTCAATGCATTAAATCAATGCCATTGATCTCTATGAAGTGAAGCATCAGTTTCAGTGTTGCCCATGCGGCGCATATTTGCTCAGCCGAGCCTTGTAAAGTGGTGCTCAAAGTTAAAATACTTTCTTGTTTCATTACATCTGTCCTTGAATGAATCTGCATTTTTGAACGTGTTAGTTGAATGAACGGTTTAATGACTCACCCAAAAACAGTCCCTTGCCGTGACACTCGGGCATTTAAGTGGCACCGAAATGAGGCAACGAAATTTGTGTTCTGATTCAGTCCGGCCATATACGTACAGTTGCGGTACCCAACCATACTGCGCACACTCAAAAAAAATAAGCTGTTGAACAAACTTAATTAAATTAAGACATTTTAACATGAAAAAATATTCATGTAGTTTTTACACAAATGAATTAAGTAAACATCATCAGGTTTAAATATATTAGGTTGATTGAACAATTAAATTAAGTTGTGACAAAATGTTAAAAAATCATGTTACTTTAGCTTATTTTAATTAATTCAATTTAACAAGAGGCAAAAATAACAAATTTTGAGTGCAGCACATAGCACAGCAACGTCACGTAATATTAACCATGATAGAGACGGTAGTCCAAAATCTCTATTGGTTGGCAAAGTTAATCGTGTCTACCGGCATTTCGCCCACCCCTACCTGCATAATATCCAAAAATGAAAGTTATTTTTGGCAGAGGTATTACTGCCAAATGGTAGCCTGGCAAGCCAGACTTACATCAAGATGTTAGGTCTGGAAACTCATCATTGGCTTGCCTCAATCCGATCAATATCTTAATATCTTTTTAAATTCTGGTTCGTAAACTTTCATTTTGGTATCTTTATTTCTAAAGGCCTATATTTCAATCCCAGAAAATTGGGCAACTTAAAGTCCATGATATCAAAATTTAAGTTTATTGCCTTTTAGTTACCCTGGCAAGCCAGACCTACATCAAGATGTTAGGTCTGGAAACTCACGATTGGCATGCCTCAATCCGAGGGCGGGATAAACGGTTGTCTTTCAATATCCCTCTGCACGCAATAGGATAGCGCTACAACCAACCAGAGCAACGAACGGCTGTGGCTGAGTGAGTCCCATGCGTTTTCCCACCAGGGTATCCGGTCGTCCAAACTCCGAACACATCTTCCTTTTTTAAGAATGACTTTAGTGACGTTCTCTTAACTCCAAGTCCTCCAGAGTCGCGGCGAAATCCGATTCGAAAGACCGCTGTTCGCCATCATCATCTTCTTTGTTTTCAAGTAGCAGGGAAATCACGCGGAACCGTCACAACTCTGCCGTCATTATGTTAAGCCCGCCCACCAACTCTATACACGATGTGATTGGCCTGACTAGAGTTTGGTTTTTCCAGCTCGAAAGCCAACGGAGAGTTGCTAGACTACACTGGCTGCAAAATAAATTTTGCTTCTGCTAGGGTGCGTCTAGATGTCTAGGCTAGCCAAATGGCTGAACAAGATAACAAGATTTTTTACTGTAGTTCTGCTTACAGTAGAAAACAATCAGAGCATGTTTGGTACAAACGTCCAGAGAGTGACCCACGGGTCTCCGGCACTGAGGCGAACGTGATGTTGAAGTAGCAGACATCTTTAAAAAAAGAATTCATCTAGGTCAGACTGAGTGTAGCGAGACTTGAGAAAGAAAAAGAGAGTGGGTTAAAAGAAAAGAAAGAGGGAAGCACAAAATCAAAGGCGTCTCTATCATTGCAGACCAAATAAAGAGCAATTAAGAATCTCAATAATGCTTTAATTAAAAAGAGCCGTGAAAAGAGAGAAACAAAGCCTGGACAGTTGCGGTCTCCTGCTGTAAATTGCCCCGTTGTGTCCAGGACCCGCAGCACTCGTAGTCACTATTGACTGCAGCCACTAAGAAAGGTCAGCCGCAGAATACAGACCGCACAAAAGGTTGAATGAGGCAACCGAAGCAATCTTTGGTCAGTATGAAATAGAAATCTCAGGGCTGTACTCTGTTACAAAGTTACTGAAGTGAGGTAGCCTTGCTGTACAGCAAACTTTTACAAATGAAAAGAGCCTGTTGGGGAAATTGGCTCGCCCACTGGCCCTCCGACGTGCCTCAGTCGTCCAGACATAAAACAGAGCGCCATCGTCCCTGATTACAGTTTACACATCAGGACCAGATTCATCGAGCATTTGTACTGCTATTAAAGCATTCATTTTACATAATTGGAAATTATTTTAAAGATTCATGTTCATATACCACGGTCAGTGCTAGGTAGTAACTGATAAGTAATTAGGGGCCAAGCACCGAAGGTGCGGAGGCACCTATTGTATCTGTTCCGGTTCTTATTATTATTATTATTAGGGGCCAAGCACCGAAGGTGCGGTGGCACCTATTGTATCTGTTCCGGTTCTTATTAGGGGCCAAGCACCGAAGGTGCGGTGGCACCTATTGTATCTGTTCCGGTTCTTATTATTATTATTAGGGGCCAAGCACCGAAGGTGCGGTGGCACCTATTGTATCTGTTCCGGTTCTTATTATTAGGGGCCAAGCACCGAAGGTGCGGTGGCACCTATTGTATCTGTTCCGGTTCTTATTATTCTTCCGTTTCTTCCGACTGGGCGTCTATGGCAGCCCATAGAACCGTTTGCGGGAAAGTTATGAAATTTGGTACACTGATAGAGGACAGTCTGAAAAGTCACCAGAGCAAATTTGGAGTCTCCAACTCAATCCCTCTAGCGCCACCAACTGTCCAAAGATTTACTCATGTTTATGCTTATAACTTTTGAACCATAATGGCTAGAATCACAAATCCTTTGTCCTCTTATTCCTTGGCTCATGCCGATTCGATTGCACCCTATGACGTCATTTTCCATCACGACAATTTGTCCGCCATTTGTAATTATCCGAAAAAGCTACTTTTTCGAACTCCTCCTAGGCTGTTGTTCCGATTCTCACCAAAATTGAACCAGATCATCTCCAGACCGTGCTGACAAAAAGTTATGGAATTCATAAAAACGCTGCATGTTGTTCTCGAATACCACGCAAATTAATTTTAAGTAGCGCTTGCGAAAACAGACATAAGGCTGTATCTCCGCAACGCTTTATCGTATTCAAACCAAACTTGGTACATGTCATTACAAGCATGACCTGAGGCTACATGCTGCGTTTCGGCGCAGCGCCACCTACTGGTCCAGAGATACGAAAAATTGCTATTTTTGCTCATAACTACTGAACAGTTTGTCCAAAAATAATAAAGTTGGTCTTGTTAGATTCAGGGCGTCATGCCGAGTCGACAGATATCCAATTTTCCCAGATCGGCCATTTTGGCTGTCGGCCATTTTGAATTATGTGCTAAAATGCTGTATTTTATGAACGCATGAACGAATTGTTACGAAACTCGGTATGGGTCATCAGTACGATACCCTGAAGGAGCCTGAGAAGTTTCGAAACAGCGCCACCTAGTGGCAAAATTGATTTTTCAAATGCTGATAACTCTGGTTGTGTTTGACGTATTTTCACGGGAGTCATCTCGTTGAGATCCTGAATCCTTGCCGAGTCCACAGATACCAAATATGCTTAGGTTTTTTTTACGGTTTGTGTAGCGTTGTGATTTAGCGCTTAAAAAACATTTGCCGATATCTTCGAAACCGCTTGTCCGATCGAGACGAAACCACCGCCAGAAGTTTGGAAACATAGGTCGATAGGCTATACGCTAATGCCCAAATGCGAAAATATTGATAGTAAGGGGTAGTAAAATCCAATCAAAGTCACGTGTCAGTCATTTTTTATGTGTTTATTCACATAAATGTATATAACTCCAAAACTAAATGAGATATTTTCACCAAATTTTACACACACATGTATGGGCTCACTTTGAGGTCACATAAAAAAAATGGTGGGATTGAGCCTCTTGGTGGCGCTATAATAGAACGTAACATGCTATTCTTAATGAATGCATTGGTGTAACATTACAAAACTCAGCATGTGCCATCAGCACCATGCCCTGAAGGTACTCAAAACATTTCGAGACAGCGCCACCTTTTGGTCAAAAGTTATAACATAATTTCTAAAAACTTTTGAATAAATCTGCGTATTTTAATGCCACTGGTCTTAAGGTTTGTCATTGTCACCAGACTCTGACCACATCACATCGTTTTTGTAACTACGCCACCTATTGGTCAAAAGTGATAATCCATTAAATCACATTTTTAGTTAATTAGTGTGATTTTTAAGCCATTTTGCCTAAATTAATCTTTAAATGTCTTAAATTGCTCCTTGCTGCAGTTGGTCTGACACATGTTGACATGTCTTGTCGTCTTCTTTGCGCTTGGCCCCGGTTATTGCTGCTTGCAGCTATATTTAGGGGCCAAGCACCGAAGGTGCGGAGGCACCTATTGTATCTGTTCCGGTTCTTATTATTATTATTATTATTATTATTATTCTTCTTCTTCCGACTGGGGGTCTATGGCAGCCCATAGAACCGTGTCCGGGAAAGTTGTTTTGGTTTGACATTCTGATAGAGGACAGTCCCAACATTAAGTACACCAATTTTGGTGTCTCTAACTCATTCCCTCTAGCGCCACCACCTGTCCAAAGTATCACTCACATTTATGCTAATAACTTTTGAACCGTAAGGCCTATCAACAAAATTCTTTTTTCCTCTGATTCCTGAGCTCATGACGATTCGATTGCACCCTATGACGTCATTTTCCGTCATGCAAATTTTTCCGCCATTTTGAATTTTCCGAAAAACCTACTTTTTCGAACTCCTCCTAGGCCGATACTCCGATTTTCACCAAAATTGCACCAAATCATCTTCATGCAGTGGGGACAAAAAGTTATGGAATTCAAGTTGATTCGTCAAATCGTTTTTGATAAACGTGCAAACTAATTTTACGTAGCGCTTGCGAAAACAAACTTAAGGCTGTATCTCCGCAACGCTTTATCGTATTCAGACCAAACTTGGTACATGTCATCACAAGCATGACCTGAGGCAACATGCAGCGTTTCGGCGCAGCGCCACCTACTGGTCCGGAGATATGAAAAATGGTTATTTTTGCTCATAACTCCTGAACGTTTTGTCCAAAAATCATAAAAGTGGTCTCGTTAGATTCAGGGCATCGTGCTGAGTCGACTGATATCCAATGTTCCCAGATCGGCCATTTTGAATATCGGCCATTTTGAATTATGTGCTAAAATTCTGTATTTTTTGAATGCATGAACGAATTGTTACGAAACTCGGTATGGGTCATCAGTACGATGCCCTGAAGGAGCCTGAGAAGTTTCGAAACAGCGCCACCTAGTGGTCAAAAGTTATAACAAAATTTCCAAAAAAGCGAATAACTTTTGAATAAATCTGCCTGTTGAAACGCCACTGGTCTTAATAGATTCCTTGGGTCATGCTGAGAACATAGATACCAATTTTGCCGTATTTGACCGAACTTCCTGTCCGCCATCTTGATTTTCAGTCAAAACCTACTTTTTCGAACTCCTCCTAGACCGTTTGTCCGATTTTCACCAAAATCGAATCGTATCATCTCTAGACCGTGCCGACTAAAAGTTATGGATTTCGTGTCGATAGACAAAACCGTTTTTGTGTAGCGCAGCAGTAAATTTGAGGTAAGATGCCAAAAGGACTATTCAGTCTTCATCTCTGCAATGCCTTGACATTTTGACACCAAACTTTGTATGTGTCATTGTCACCTCACTCTGACCACATCACATCGATTACGTAAGTGCGCCACCTATTTGTCGAAAGTGATAAACCATTAAATTATCTTAAAAGTTACTGTATATATGATTTTTTAGCCATTTATCCAAAGTTATCTTAAAATGTCTTTAATTGCTCATTGCTGCAGTTGGTCTGCCACTCCCACCCATGATGGCATCTTTTGCCGCTTCTTGCGCTTGGCCCCGGTAATGGCTGCTTGCAGCTATATTACCAATTGTTTCTGTTCCGGTTCTTTTTTATTCTTCTTCCGACTGGGCGTCTATGGCAGCCCATAGAACCGTTTGCGGGAAAGTTGTTTTGATTTGACATTCTGATAGAAGACAGTCCCAACATTAAATGCACCAATTTTGGTGTCTCTAACTCATTCCCTCTAGCGCCACCACCTGTCCAAAGTTTCACTTTTATTATGCTAATAACTTTTGAACCGTAAGGCCTATCAACAAAATTCTTTTTTCCTCTGATTCCTGAGCTCATGACGATTCGATTGCACCATATGACGTCATTTTCCGTCATGCAAATTTTTCCGCCATTTTGAATTTTCAGAAAAACCTACTTTTTCGAACTCCTCCTAGGCCGATGCTCCGATTTTCACCAAAATTGCATCAGATCATCTTTAGGCAGTGTGGACAAAAAGTTATGGAATTCAAGTATATTCGCTTAACAGTTTTTGAATACCGTGCAAAATAATTTTACGTAGCGCTTGCGAAAACAAACTTAAGGCTGTATCTTCGCAACGCTTAATCGTATTCAGACCAAACTTGGTACATATCATCACAAGCATGACCTGAGGCTACATGCTGCGTTTCGGCGCAGCGCCTCCTACTGGTCCGGAGATATGAAACATGGCTATTTTTGCTTATAACTTCTGAACAATTTGTCCAAAAATCATAAAAATGGTCTCGTTAGATTCAGGGCGTCACACCGGGTCGTCTGATATAAATTTTTACCAGATCAGCCATTTTGTCTGTCGGCCATTTTGAATTATGTGCTAAAATGCTGTATTTTCTGAACGCATGAACGAATTGTTACGAAACTCAGTATGGGTCATCAGTACGATGCCCTGAAGGAGCGTGAGAAGTTTCGAAACATCGCCACCTAGTGGTCAAAAGTTATAACAAAATTTCCAAAAAGGCTAATAACTTTTGAATACATCTCCCTGTTGAAATGCCACTGGTCTTAATAGATTCCTTGGGTCAAGCTGAGAACATAGATACCAGATTTTCCTAATTTGGCCGAACTTCCTGTCCGCCATCTTGATTTTCAGTCAAAACCTACTTTTTCGAACTCCTCCTAGACCGTTTGTCCGATTTTCACCAAAATCGAATCGTATCATCTCCAGACTGTGCCGACTAAAAGTTATGGATTTCGTGTCGATAGACAAAACCGTTTTCGTGTAGCGCAGCAACAAAGTTGGGGTAGGATGCCAAAAGGACTATTCAGTCTTTATCTCTGCAATGCCTTGACATTTTGACACCAAACTTTGTATGTGTCATTTTCACCTCACTCTGACCACATCACATCAATTTCGTAAGTGCTCCACCTATTTGTCGAAAGTGATAAACCATTAAATTATCTTAAAAGTTACTGTATATATGATTTAATGCCATTTATCCAAAGTTCTCTTAAAATGTATTTAATTGCTCCTTGCTGCAGTTGGTCAGCCACTCCCACCCATGATGGCATCTGTTGCCGCTTCTTGCGCTTGGCCCCGGTAATGGCTGCTTGCAGCTATATTTATTATTAGGGGCCAAGCACCGAAGGTGCGAGGCACCTATTGTATCTGTTCCGGTTCTTATTATTATTATTATTATTATTCTGCTTCTTCTTCTTCCGACTGGGCGTCTATGGCAGCCCATAGAACCGTTTGCGGGAAAGTTGTTTTGGTTTGACATTCTGATAGAGGACAGTCCCAACATTAAGTACACCAATTTTTGTGTCTCTAACTCATTCCCTCTAGCGCCACCACCTGTCCAAAGTTTCACTTTTATTATGCTAATAACTTTTGAACCGTAAGGCCTATCATCAAAATTCTTTTTTCCCCTTGTTCCTGAGCTCATGCCGATTCGATTGCACCCTATGACGTCATTTTCCGTCATAATAATTTGGCCGCCATCTTGAATTTTCAGAAAAACCTACTTTTTCGAACTCCTCCTAGGGCGATGCTCCGATTTTCACCAAAATTGCACCAAATCATCTTCAGGCAGTGGAGACAAAAAGTTATGGAATTCAAGTTGATTCGTCAAATCGTTTTTGATAAACGTGCAAACTAATTTTACGTAGCGCTTGCGAAAACAAACTTAAGGCTGTATCTCCGCAACGCTTTATCGTATTCAGACCAAACTTGGTACAAGTCATCACAAGCATGACCTGAGGCAACATGCAGCGTTTCGGCGCAGCGCCACCTACTGGTCCGGAGATATGAAAAATGGCTATTTTTGCTCATAACTCCTGAACGGTTTGTCCAAAAATCATAAAAGTGGCCTCGTTAGATTCAGGGCGTCATACCGAGTCGACTGATATCCAATTTTTCCATATCGGCCATTTTGTCTGTCGGCCATTTTGAATTATGTGCTAAAATGCTGTATTTTCTGAACGCATGAACGAATTGTTACGAAACTCGGTATGGGTCATCAGTACGATGCCCTGAAGGAGCCTGAGAAGTTTCGAAACAGCGCCACCTAGTGGTGAACTTTTTTTTTCAAATGCTTATAACTTTGGGTGTGGTCGACTTATTTTCACGAGAGTCATCTTTTTGAGCTCCTGAATCGTTGCCGAGTCCAACGATACCAAACATGCTGGGTTTCGTCTTACGGTTTGTGTAGCGTTGCGATTTAGCGCGAAAAAAACATTTGGCTATATCTTCGAAACCGCTTGTCCGATCGAGACGAAACCACCGCCAGAAGTTTGGAAACATAGGTCGATAGGCTATACGCTAATGCCCAAAT
The DNA here is from genome assembly GCA_036326025.1 of Chrosomus eos. Taxonomy (NCBI): domain Eukaryota; kingdom Metazoa; phylum Chordata; class Actinopteri; order Cypriniformes; family Leuciscidae; genus Chrosomus; species Chrosomus eos. The sequence continues at coordinate 5,449,273 of CM070826.1, forward strand.
GCGAAAATATTGATAGTAAGGGGTAGTAAAATTCAAACAAAGTCACGTGTCAGTCATTTTTTACGTGTTTTTTCATATAAATGTCTATAACTCTGAAGTGAATTGAGATATTTTCACCAAAATTGACACACATACGTATGGGCTCACTCTGAGGACACATAAAAAAAATTGTGGGACTGAGCCTCTTGGTGGCGCTATAATAGAACAAAACATGAAATTCCCATTGACTTCAATAGAGTTTTGTGAAATAAAATGCTATACTAAACAAATGCATTGATGTAATATTAAGAAACTCAGAATGTGCCAACAACACCATCCCCTGAAGGTACTAAAAATATTTCGAAACAGCGCCACCTTGTGGTCAAAAGTTATAACAAAATTTCCAAAAAGGCTAATAACTTTTGAATAAATCTGCCTGTTGAAATGCCACTGGTCTTAATAGATTCCTTGGGTCAAGCTGAGAACATAGATACCAGATTTTCCTAATTTGGCCGAACTTCCTGTCCGCCATCTTGATTTTCAGTCAAAACCTACTTTTTCGAACTCCTCCTAGACCGTTTGTCCGATTTTCACCAAAATCGAATCGTATCATCTCCAGACTGTGCCGACTAAAAGTTATGGATTTCGTGTCGATAGACAAAACCGTTTTCGTGTAGCGCAGCAGCAAAGTTGGGGTAGGATGCCAAAAGGACTATTCAGTCTTTATCTCTGCAATGCCTTGACATTTTGACACCAAACTTTGTATGTGTCATTGTCACTTCACTCTGATCACATCACATCGAGTTCATAACTGCGCCACCTATTGGTCGAAAGTGATAAACCATTAAATCATCTCATAAGTTACTGTATGCATGATTTTTCGACCATTTGCCGAAATTCCTCTTAAAATGTCTTTAATTGCTAATTTTTTCAGTTGGTCTGACACTTTCAGCCATGTTGGCATGTCTTATCGTCTTCTACTGCTTGGCCCCGTTTAATGGCTGCTTGCAGCTATATTAGCAATTGTTTCTGTTCCGGTTCTTTTTTATTCTTCTTCCGACTGGGCGTCTATGGCAGCCCATAGAACCGTTTGCGGGAAAGTTGTTTTGGTTTGACATTCTAATAGAGGACAGTCCCAACAGTAATTGAACCAATTTTAGTGTCTCTAACTCATTCCCTCTAGCGCCACCACCTGTCCAAAGTTTCACTTTTATTATGCTAATAACTTTTGAACCGTAAGGCCTATCAACAAAATTCTTTTTTCCTCTGATTCCTGAGCTCATGCCGATTCGATTGCACCCTATGACGTCATTTTCCGTCATGCAAATTTGTCCGCCATTTTGAATTTTCAGAAAAACCTATTTTTATGAACTCCTCCTAGGCCGATGCTCCGATTTTCACCAAAATTGCACCAGATCATCTTCAGGCAGTGGGGACAAAAAGTTATGGAATTCAAGTTGATTCGCTTAACAGTTTTTGAATACCGTGCAAAATAATTTTACGTAGCGCTTGCAAAAACAAATGTAAGGCTGTATCTCCGCAACGCTTTATCGTATTCAGACCAAACTTGGTACAAGTCATCACAAGCAAGACCTGAGGCAACATGCAGCGTTTCGGCGCAGCGCCACCTACTGGTCCGGAGATATGAAAAATGGTTATTTTTGCTCATAACTCCTGAACGGTTTGTCCAAAAATCATAAAAGTGGCATCATTAGATTCAGGGCGTCATACCGAGTCGACTGATATCCAATTTTCCCAGATCGGCCATTTTGTCTGTCGGCCATTTTGAATTATGTGCTAAAATGCTGTATTTTCTGAACGCATGAACGAATTGTTACGAAACTCGGTATGGGTCATCAGTACGATGCCCTGAAGGAGCTTGAGAAGTTTCGAAACAGCACCACCTAGTGGTCAAAAGTTATAAAGAAATTTCCAAAAAGGCTAATAACTTTTGAATAAATCTGCCTGTTGAAATGCCACTGGTCTTAATAGATTCCTTGGGTCAAGCTGAGAACATAGATACCAGGTTTTCCTTATTTGGCCGAACTTCCTGTCCGCCATCTTGATTTTCAGTCAAAACCTACTTTTTTGAACTCCTCCTAGACCGTTTGTCCGATTTTCACCAAAATCGAATCGTATCATCTCCAGACCGTGCCGACTAAAAGTTATGGATTTCGTGTCGATTGACGAAACCGTTTTCGTATAGCGCAGCAGCAAAGTTGAGGCATGCTGCCAAAATGACTATTAAGTCTTTATCTCTGCAATGCCTTGACATTTTGACACCAAACTTTGTATGTGTCATTGTCACCTCACTCTGACCACATCACATCAATTTGGTTACTGCGCCACCTAGTTGTAAAAAATGATAAACCATTAAATCATCTTAAAAGTTACTGTATATGTGATTTTTTTAGCCATTTATCCAAGTTCTCTTAAAATGTCTTTAATTGCTCCTTGCTGCAGTTGGTCTGCCACTCCCACCCATGATGGCATCTGTTGCCGCTTCTTGCGCTTGGCCCCGGTAATGGCTGCTTGCAGCTATATTTATTATTATTCTGCTTCTTCTTCCGACTGGGCGTCTATGGCAGCCCATAGAACCGTTTGCGGGAAAGTTATGAAATTTGGTACACTGATAGAGGACAGTCTGAAAAGTCACCAGAGCAAATTTGGAGTCTCCAACTCAATCCCTCTAGCGCCACCAACTGTCCAAAGATTTACTCATGTTTATGCTTATAACTTTTGAACCATAATGGCTAGAATCACAAATCCTTTGTCCTCTTATTCCTTGGCTCATGCCGATTCGATTGCACCCTATGACGTCATTTTCCGTCACGACAATTTGTCCGCCATTTGTAATTATCCGAAAAAGCTACTTTTTCGAACTCCTCCTAGGCCGTTGTTCTGATTCTCACCAAAATTGAACCAGATCATCTCCAGACCGTGCTGACAAAAAGTTATGGAATTCATAAAAACGCTGCAAGTTGTTCTCGAATACCACGCAAATTAATTTTAAGTAGCGCTTGCGAAAACAGACACAAGGCTGTATCTCCGCAACGCTTTATCGTATTCAAACCAAACTTGGTACATGTCATTACAAGCATGACCTGAAGCTACATGCTGCGTTTTGGCGCAGCGCCACCTACTGGTCCAGAGATACGAAAAATTGCTATTTTTGCTCATAACTACTGAACAGTTTGTCCAAAAATAATAAAATTGGTCTCGTTAGATTCAGGGCGTCATGCCGAGTCGACTGATATCCAATTTTTCCATATCGGCCATTTTGTCTGTCGGCCATTTTGAATTATGTGCTAAAATGCTGTATTTTCTGAACGCATGAACGAATTGTTACGAAACTCGGTATGGGTCATCAGTACGATGCCCTGAAAGAGCCTGAGAATTTTCGAAACAGCGCCACCTAGTGGTGAATTTTTTTTTTCAAATGCTTATAACTTTGGGTGTGGTTGACTTATTTTCACGAGAGTCATCTTTTTGAGTTCCTGAATCGTTGCCGAGTCCAACGATGCCAAACATGCTGGGTTTCGTCTTACGGTTTGTGTAGCGTTGCGATTTAGCGCGAAAAAAACATTTGGCTATATCTTCGAAACCGCTTGTCCGATCGAGACGAAACCACCGTCAGAAGTTTGGAAACATAGGTCGATAGGCTAAACGCTAATGCCCAAATGCGAAAATATTGATAGTAAGGGGTAGTAAAATCCAATCAAAGTCACGTGTCAGTCATTTTTTATGTGTTTATACACATAAATGTATATAACTCCAAAACTAAATGAGATATTTTCACCAAATTTTACACACACTTGTATGGGCTCACTATGAGGTCACATAAAAAAAATGGTGGGATTGAGCCTATTGGTGGCGCTATAATAGAACGTAACATGCTATTCTTAACGAATGCATTGGTGCAACATTACAAAACTCAGCATGTGCCATCAGCACCATGCCCTGAAGGTACTCAACACATTTCGAGACAGCGCCACCTTTTGGTCAAAAGTTATAACATAATTTCTAAAAAACTTTTGAAGAAATCTGCGTATTTTAATGCCACTGGTCTTAAGGTTTGTCATTGTCACCAGACTCTGACCACATCACATCGTTTTTGTAACTACGCCACCTATTGGTCAAAAGTGATAATCCATTAAATCACATTTTTAGTTAATTAGTGTGATTTTTAAGCCATTTTGCCTAAATTAATCTTTAAATGTCTTAAATTGCTCCTTGCTGCAGTTGGTCTGACACATGTTGGCATGTCTTGTCGTCTTCTTTGCGCTTGGCCCCGGTTATTGCTGCTTGCAGCTATATTTATTATTATTATTATTATTCTGCTTCTTCTTCCGACTGGGCGTCTATGGCAGCCCATAGAACCGTTTGCGGGAAAGTTGTTTTGGTTTGACATTCTGATAGAGGACACTCCCAACATTAAGTACACCAATTTTGGTGTCTCTAAGTCATTCCCTCTAGCGCCACCACCTGTCCAAAGTTTCACTTTTATTATGCTAATAACTTTTGAACCGTAAGGCCTATCATCAAAATTCTTTTTTCCCCTTGTTCCTGAGCTCATGCCGATTCGATTGCACCCTATGACGTCATTTTCCGTCATAATAATTTGGCCGCCATCTTGAATTTTCAGAAAAACCTACTTTTTCGAACTCCTCCTAGGCCGATGCTCCGATTTTCACCAAAATCGCACCAGATCATCTTCAGAGAGTGGGGACAAAAAGTTATGGAATTCAAGTTGATTCGCTTAAAAGTTTTTGAATGACGTGCAAAATAATTTTACGTAGAGCTTGCGAAAACAAACTTAAGGCTGTATCTCCGCAACGCTTTATCGTATTCAGACCAAACTTGGTACAAGTCATCACAAGCATGACCTGAGGCAACATGCAGCGTTTCGGCGCAGCGCCACCTACTGGTCCGGAGATATGAAAAATGGTTATTTTTGCTCATAACTCCTGAACGGTTTGTTCAAAAATCATAAAAGTGGCCTCGTTAGATTCAGGGCGTCATACCGAGTCGACTGATATCCAATTTTCCCAGATCGGCCATTTTGTCTGTCGGCCATTTTGAATTATGTGCTAAAATGCTGTATTTTCTGAACGCATGAACGAATTGTTACGAAACTCGGTATGGGTCATCAGTACGATGCCCTGAAAGAGCCTGAGAAGTTTCGAAACAGCGCCACCTAGTGGTGAACTTTTTTTTTCAAATGCTTATAACTTTGGGTGTGGTCGACTTATTTTCACGAGAGTCATCTTTTTGAGCTCCTGAATCGTTGCCGAGTCCAACGATACCAAACATGCTGGGTTTCGTCTTAGGGTTTGTGTAGCGTTGCGATTTAGCGCGAAAAAAACATTTGGCTATATCTTCGAAACCGCTTGTCCGATCGAGACGAAACCACCGCCAGAAGTTTGGAAACATAGGTCGATAGGCTAAACGCTAATGCCCAAATGCGAAAATATTGATAGTAAGGGGTCGTAAAATTCAAACAAAGTCACGTGTCAGTCATTTTTTACGTGTTTTTTCATATAAGTGTCTATAACTCTGAAGTGAATTGAGATATTTTCACCAAAATTGACACACATACGTATGGGCTCACTCTGAGGACACATAAAAAAAATTGTGGGACTGAGCCTCTTGGTGGCGCTATAATAGAACAAAACATGAAATTCCCATTGACTTCAATAGAGTTTTGTGAAATAAAATGCTATACTAAACAAATGCATTGATGTAATATTAAGAAACTCAGAATGTGCCAACAACACCATCCCCTGAAGGTACTAAAAATATTTCGAAACAGCGCCACCTTGTGGTCAAAAGTTATAATAAAATTTCCAAAAAGGCTAATAACTTTTGAATAAATCTGCCTGTTGAAATGCCACTGGTCTTAATAGATTCCTTGGGTCAAGCTGAGAACATAGATACCAGGTTTTCCTTATTTGGCCGAACTTCCTGTCCGCCATCTTGATTTTCAGTCAAAACCTACTTTTTCGAACTCCTCCTAGACCGTTTTTCCGATTTTCACCAAAATCGAATCGTATCATCTCCAGACCGTGCCGACTAAAAGTTATAGATTTCGTGTCGATAGATGAAACCGTTTTCGTATACCGCAGCAGCAAATTTGAGGCATGCTGCCAAAATGACTATTAAGTGTTTAACATTGCAATGCCTTGACATTTTGACACCAAACTTTGTATGTGTCATTGTCACCTCACCCTGACCACATCACATCAATTTGCTAACTGCGCCACCTATTGGTCGAAAGTGATACTCCATTAAATCATATTTTTATTTAGAGTTTCTATGATTTTTCAGCCATTTCGCCTACAATTGTCTTTAAATGTCTTTAATTGCTCATTGTTGCAGTTGGTCTGACACTTTAAGCAATGTTGGCATGTCTTGTCGTCTTATGCTGCTTGGCCCCGATAATGGCTGCTTGCAGCTATATTTATTATTATTCTGCTTCTTCTTCCGACTGGGCGTCTATGGCAGCCCATAGAACAGTTTGCGGGAAAGTTATGAAATTTGGTACACTGATAGAGGACAGTCTGAAAAGTCACCAGAGCAAATTTGGAGTCTCCAACTCAATCCCTCTAGCGCCACCAACTGTCCAAAGATTTACTCATGTTTATGCTTATAACTTTTGAACCATAATGGCTAGAATCACAAATCCTTTGTTCTCTTATTCCTTGGCTCATGCCGATTCGATTGCACCCTATGACGTCATTTTCCGTCACGACAATTTGTCCGCCATTTGTAATTATCCGAAAAAGCTACTTTTTCGAACTCCTCCTAGGCCGTTGTTCCGATTCTCACCAAAATTGAACCAGATCATCTCCAGACCGTGCTGACAAAAAGTTATGGAATTCATAAAAACGCTGCAAGTTGTTCTCGAATACCACGCAAATTAATTTTAAGTAGCGCTTGCGAAAACAGACATAAGGCTGTATCTCCGCAACGCTTTATCGTATTCAAACCAAACTTGGTACATGTCATTACAAGCATGACCTGAGGCTACATGCTGCGTTTCGGCGCAGCGCCACCTACTGGTCCAGAGATACGAAAAATTGCTATTTTTGCTCATAACTACTGAACAGTTTGTCCAAAAATAATAAAGTTGGTCTTGTTAGATTCAGGGCGTCATGCCGAGTCGACAGATATCCAATTTTCCCAGATCGGCCATTTTGGCTGTCGGCCATTTTGAATTATGTGCTAAAATGCTGTATTTTATGAACGCATGAACGAATTGTTACGAAACTCGGTATGGGTCATCAGTACGATACCCTGAAGGAGCCTGAGAAGTTTCAAAACAGCGCCACCTAGTGGCAAAATTGATTTTTCAAATGCTTATAACTCTGGTTGTGTTTGACGTATTTTCACGGGAGTCATCTCGTTGGGATCCTGAATCCTTGCCGAGTCCACAGATACCAAATATGCTTAGGTTTTGTTTACAGTTTGTGTAGCGTTGTGATTTAGCGCTTAAAAAACATTTGCCGATATCTTCGAAACCGCTTGTCCGATCGAGACGAAACCACCGCCAGAAGTTTGGAAACATAGGTCGATAGGCTATACGCTAATGCCCAAATGCGAAAATATTGATAGTAAGGGGTAGTAAAATCCAATCAAAGTCAAGTGTCAGTCATTTTTTATGTGTTTATTCACATAAATGTATATAACTCCAAAACTAAATGAGATATTTTCACCAAATTTTACACACACATGTATCGGCTCACTTTGAGGTCACATAAAAAAAATGGTGGGATTGAGCCTCTTGGTGGCGCTATAATAGAACGTAACATGCTATTCTTAATGAATGCATTGGTGTAACATTACAAAACTCAGCATGTGCCATCAGCACCATGCCCTGAAGGTACTCAAAACATTTCGAGACAGAGCCACCTTTTGGTCAAAAGTTATAACATAATTTCTAAAAACTTTTGAATAAATCTGCGTATTTTAATGCCACTGGTCTTAAGGTTTGTCATTGTCACCAGACTCTGACCACATCACATCGTTTTTGTAACTACGCCACCTATTGGTCAAAAGTGATAATCCATTAAATCACATTTTTAGTTAATTAGTGTGATTTTTAAGCCATTTTGCCTAAATTAATCTTTAAATGTCTTAAATTGCTCCTTGCTGCAGTTGGTCTGACACATGTTGGCATGTCTTGTCGTCTTCTTTGCGCTTGGCCCCGGTTATTGCTGCTTGCAGCTATATTTAGGGGCCAAGCACCGAAGGTGCGGTGGCACCTATTGTATCTGTTCCGGTTCTTATTATTCTTCCGTTTCTTCCGACTGGGCGTCTATGGCAGCCCATAGAACCGTTTGCGGGAAAGTTATGAAATTTGGTACACTGATAGAGGACAGTCTGAAAAGTCACCAGAGCAAATTTGGAGTCTCCAACTCAATCCCTCTAGCGCCACCAACTGTCCAAAGATTTACTCATGTTTATGCTTATAACTTTTGAACCATAATGGCTAGAATCACAAATCCTTTGTCCTCTTATTCCTTGGCTCATGCCGATTCGATTGCACCCTATGACGTCATTTTCCGTCATGACAATTTGTCCGCCATTTGTAATTATCCGAAAAAGCTACTTTTTCGAACTCCTCCTAGGCCGTTGTTCCGATTCTCACCAAAATTGAACCAGATCATCTCCAGACCGTGCTGACAAAAAGTTATGGAATTCATAAAAACGCTGCAAGTTGTTCTCGAATACCACGCAAATTAATTTTAAGTAGCGCTTGCGAAAACAGACATAAGGCTGTATCTCCGCAACGCTTTATCGTATTCAAACCAAACTTGGTACATGTCATTACAAGCATGACCTGAGGCTACATGCTGCGTTTCGGCGCAGCGCCACCTACTGGTCCAGAGATACGAAAAATTGCTATTTTTGCTCATAACTACTGAACAGTTTGTCCAAAAATAATAAAGTTGGTCTTGTTAGATTCAGGGCGTCATGCCGAGTCGACTGATATCCAATTTTCCCAGATCGGCCATTTTGGCTGTCGGCCATTTTGAATTATGTGCTAAAATGCTGTATTTTCTGAACGCATGAACGAATTGTTACGAAACTCGGTATGGGTCATCAGTACGATACCCTGAAGGAGCCTGAGAAGTTTCGAAACAGCGCCACCTAGTGGCAAAATTGATTTTTCAAATGCTGATAACTCTGGTTGTGTTTGACGTATTTTCACGGGAGTCATCTCGTTGGGATCCTGAATCCTTGCCGAGTCCACAGATACCAAATATGCTTAGGTTTTGTTTACGGTTTGTGTAGCGTTGTGATTTAGCGCTTAAAAAACATTTGCCGATATCTTCGAAACCGCTTGTCCGATCGAGACGAAACCACCGCCAGAAGTTTGGAAACATAGGTCGATAGGCTATACGCCAATGCCCAAATGCGAAAATATTGATAGTAAGGGGTAGTAAAATCCAATCAAAGTCACGTGTCAGTCATTTTTTATGTGTTTATTCACATAAATGTATATAACTCCAAAACTAAATGAGATATTTTCACCAAATTTTACGCACACATGTATGGGCTCACTTTGAGGTCACATAAAAAAAATGGTGGGATTGAGCCTCTTGGTGGCGCTATAATAGAACGTAACATGCTATTCTTAACGAATGCATTGGTGTAACATTACAAAACTCAGCATGTGCCATCAGCACCATGCCCTGAAGGTACTCAAAACATTTCGAGACAGCGCCACCTTTTGGTCAAAAGTTATAACATAATTTCTAAAAACTTTTGAATAAATCTGCGTATTTTAATGCCACTGGTCTTAAGGTTTGTCATTGTCACCAGACTCTGACCACATCACATCGTTTTTGTAACTACGCCACCTATTGGTCAAAAGTGATAATCCATTAAATCACATTTTTTGTTAATTAGTGTGATTTTTAAGCCATTTTGCCTAAATTAATCTTTAAATGTCTTAAATTGCTCCTTGCTGCAGTTGGTCTGACACATGTTGACATGTCTTGTCGTCTTCTTTGCGCTTGGCCCCGGTTATTGCTGCTTGCAGCTATATTTATTATTATTCTTCTTCCGACTGGGGGTCTATGGCAGCCCATAGAACCGTGTCCGGGAAAGTTGTTTTGGCTTGACATTCTGATAGAGGACAGTCCCATCATTAAGTACACCAATTTTGGTGTCTCTAACTCATTCCCTCTAGCGCCACCAACTGTCCAAAGTTTCACTCACATTTATGCTAATAACTTTTGATCCGTAAGGCCTATCAACAAAATTCCTTTTTCCTCTGATTCCTGAGCTCATGACGATTCGATTGCACCCTATGACGTCATTTTCCGTCATGCAAATTTTTCCGCCATTTTGAATTTTCAGAAAAACCTACTTTTTCGAACTCCTCCTAGGGCGATGCTCCGATTTTCACCAAAATTGCACCAGATCATCTTCAGACAGTGGGGACAAAAAGTTATGGAATTCAAGTTGATTCGCTTAAAAGTTTTTGAATGACGTGCAAAATAATTTTACGTAGAGCTTGCGAAAACAAACTTAAGGCTGTATCTCCGCAACGCTTTATCGTATTCAGACCAAACTTGGTACATGTCATCACAAGCATGACCTGAGGCAACATGCAGCGTTTCGGCGCAGCGCCACCTACTGGTCCGGAGATATGAAAAATGGTTATTTTTGCTCATAACTCCTGAACGGTTTGTCCAAAAATCATAAAAGTGGCCTCGTTAGATTCAGGGCGTCATACCGAGTCGACTGATATCCAATTTTCCCAGATCAGCCATTTTGTCTGTCGGCCATTTTGAATTATGTGCTAAAATGCTGTATTTTCTGAACGCATGAACGAATTGTTACGAAACTCGGTATGGGTCATCAGTACGATGCCCTGAAGGAGCTTGAGAAGTTTCGAAACAGCACCACCTAGTGGTCAAAAGTTATAAAGAAATTTCCAAAAAGGCTAATAACTTTTGAAAAAATCTGCCTGTTGAAATGCCACTGGTCTTAATAGATTCCTTGGGTCAAGCTGAGAACATAGATACCAGGTTTTCCTTATCTGGCCGAACTTCCTGTCCGCCATCTTGATTTTCAGTCAAAACCTACTTTTTTGAACTCCTCCTAGACCGTTTGTCCGATTTTCACCAAAATCGAATCGTATCATCTCCAGACCGTGCCGACTAAAAGTTATGGATTTCGTGTCGATTGACGAAACCGTTTTCGTATAGCGCAGCAGCAAATTTGAGGCATGCTGCCAAAATGACTATTAAGTCTTTATCTCTGCAATGCCTTGACATTTTGACACCAAACTTTGTATGTGTCATTGTCACCTCACTCTGACCACATCACATCAATTTGGTAACTGCGCCACCTATTTGTCAAAAGTGATAAACCATTAAATCATCTTAAAAGTTACTGTATATGTGATTTTTTAGCCATTTATCCAAAGTTCTCTTAAAATGTCTTTAATTGCTCCTTGCTGCAGTTGGTCTGCCACTCCCACCCATGATGGCATCTGTTGCCGCTTCTTGCGCTTGGCCCCGGTAATGGCTGCTTGCAGCTATATTTATTCTTCCGTTTCTTCTTCCGACTGGGCGTCTATGGCAGCCCATAGAACCGTTTGCGGGAAAGTTATGAAATTTGGTACACTGATAGAGGACAGTCTGAAAAGTCACCAGAGCAAATTTGGAGTCTCCAACTCAATCCCTCTAGCGCCACCAACTGTCCAAAGATTTACTCATGTTTATGCTTATAACTTTTGAACCATAATGGCTAGAATCACAAATCCTTTGTCCTCTTATTCCTTGGCTCATGCCGATTCAATTGCACCCTATGACGTCATTTTCCGTCACGACAATTTGTCCGCCATTTGTAATTATCCGAAAAAGCTACTTTTTCGAACTCCTCCTAGGCCGTTGTTCCGATTCTCACCAAAATTGAACCAGATCATCTCCAGACCGTGCTGACAAAAAGTTATGGAATTCATAAAAACGCTGCAAGTTGTTCTCGAATACCACGCAAATTAATTTTAAGTAGCGCTTGCGAAAACAGACATAAGGCTGTATCTCCGCAACGCTTTATCTTATTCAAACCAAACTTGGTACATGTCATTACAAGCATGACCTGAGGCTACATGCTGCGTTTCGGCGCAGCGCCACCTACTGGTCCAGAGATACGAAAAATTGCTATTTTTGCTCATAACTACTGAACAGTTTGTCCAAAAATAATAAAAGTTGGTCTCGTTAGATTCAGGGCGTCATGCCGAGTCGACAGATATCCAATTTTTCCATATCGGCCATTTTGTCTGTCGGCCATTTTGAATTATGTGCTAAAATGCTGTATTTTTGAACGCATGAACGAATTGTTACGAAACTCGGTATGGGTCATCAGTACGATCCCTGAAGGAGCCTGAGAATTTTCGAAACAGCGCCACCTAGTGGTGAATTTTTTTTTTCAAATGCTTATAACTTTGGTTGTGGTTGACTTATTTTCACGAGAGTCATCTTTTGGGTTCCTGAATCGTTGCCGAGTCCAACGATGCCAAACATGCTGGGTTTCGTCTTACGGTTTGTGTAGCGTTGCGATTTAGCGCGAAAAAACATTTGGCTATATCTTCGAAACCGCTTGTCCGATCGAGACGAAACCACCGTCAGAAGTTTGGAAACATAGGTCGATAGGCTAAACACTAATGCCCAAATGCGAAAATATTGATAGTAAGGGGTAGTAAAATCCAATCAAAGTCAAGTGTCAGTCATTTTTTTGTGTTTATACACATAAATGTATATAACTCCAAAACTAAATGAGATATTTTCACCAAATTTTACACACACTTGTATGGGCTCACTATGAGGTCACATAAAAAAAATGGTGGGATTGAGCCTTTGGTGGCGCTATAATAGAACGTAACATGCTATTCTTAACGAATGCATTGGTGCAACATTACAAAACTCAGCATGTGCCATCAGCACCATGCCCTGAAGGTACTCAACACATTTTGAGACAGCGCCACCTTTTGGTCAAAAGTTATAACATAATTTCTAAAAACTTTTGAAGAAATCTGCGTATTTTAATGCCACTGGTCTTAAGGTTTGTCATTGTCACCAGACTCTGACCACATCACATCGTTTTTGTAACTACGCCACCTATTGGTCAAAAGTGATAATCCATTAAATCACATTTTTGTTAATTAGTGTGATTTTTAAGCCATTTTGCCTAAATTAATCTTTAAATGTCTTAAATTGCTCCTTGCTGCACTTGGTCTGACACATGTTGGCATGTCTTGTCGTCTTCTTTGCGCTTGGCCCCGGTTATTGCTGCTTGTTAGGGGCCAAGCACCGAAGGTGCGGGCACCTATTGTATCTGTTCCGGTTCTTATTATTAGGGCCAAGCACCGAAGGTGCGGTGGCACCTATTGTATCTGTTCCGGTTCTTATTAGGGGCCAAGCACCGAAGGTGCGGTGGCACCTATTGTATCTGTTCCGGTTCTTATTATTCTTCCGTTTCTTCTTCCGACTGGGCGTCTATGGCAGCCCATAGAACCGTTTGCGGGAAAGTTGTGAAATTTGGTACACTGATAGAGGACAGTCTGAAAAGTCACCAGAGCAAATTTGGAGTCTCCAACTCAATCCCTCTAGCGCCACCAACTGTCCAAAGATTTACTCATGTTTATGCTTATAACTTTTGAACCATAATGGCTAGAATCACAAATCCTTTGTCCTCTTATTCCTTGGCTCATGCTGATTCGATTGCACCCTATGACGTCATTTTCCGTCACGACAATTTGTCCGCCATTTGTAATTATCCGAAAAAGCTACTTTTTCGAACTCCTCCTAGGCCGTTGTTCCGATTCTCACCAAAATTGAACCAGATCATCTCCAGACCGTGCTGACAAAAAGTTATGGAATTCATAAAAACGCTGCAAGTTGTTCTCGAATACCACGCAAATTAATTTTAAGTAGCGCTTGCGAAAACAGACATAAGGCTGTATCTCCGCAACGCTTTATCTTATTCAAACCAAACTTGGTACATGTCATTACAAGCATGACCTGAGGCTACATGCTGCGTTTCGGCGCAGCGCCACCTACTGGTCCAGAGATACGAAAAATTGCTATTTTTGCTCATAACTACTGAACAGTTTGTCCAAAAATAATAAAGTTGGTCTTGTTAGATTCAGGGCGTCATGCCGAGTCGACAGATATCCAATTTTCCCAATCGGCCATTTTGGCTGTCGGCCATTTTGAATTATGTGCTAAAATGCTGTATTTTATGAACGCATGAACGAATTGTTACGAAACTCGGTATGGGTCATCAGTACGATACCCTGAAGGAGCCTGAGAAGTTTCGAAACAGCGCCACCTAGTGGCAAAATTGATTTTTCAAATGCTTATAACTCTGGTTGTGTTTGACGTATTTTCACGGGAGTCATCTCGTTGGGATCCTGAATCCTTGCCGAGTCCACAGATACCAAATATGCTTAGGTTTTGTTTACGGTTTGTGTAGCGTTGTGATTTAGCGCTTAAAAAACATTTGCCGATATCTTCGAAACCGCTTGTCCGATCGAGACGAAACCACCGCCAGAAGTTTGGAAACATAGGTCGATAGGCTATACGCTAATGCCCAAATGCGAAAATATTGATAGTAAGGGGTAGTAAAATCCAATCAAAGTCAAGTGTCAGTCATTTTTTATGTGTTTATTCACATAAATGTATATAACTCCAAAACTAAATGAGATATTTTCACCAAATTTTACACACACATGTATGGGCTCACTTTGAGGTCACATAAAAAAAATGGTGGGATTGAGCCTCTTGGTGGCGCTATAATAGAACGTAACATGCTATTCTTAACGAATGCATTGGTGTAACATTACAAAACTCAGCATGTGCCATCAGCACCATGCCCTGAAGGTACTCAAAACATTTCGAGACAGAGCCACCTTTTGGTCAAAAGTTATAACATAATTTCTAAAAACTTTTGAATAAATCTGCGTATTTTAATGCCACTGGTCTTAAGGTTTGTCATTGTCACCAGACTCTGACCACATCACATCGTTTTTGTAACTACGCCACCTATTGGTCAAAAGTGATAATCCATTAAATCACATTTTTTGTTAATTAGTGTGATTTTTAAGCCATTTTGCCTAAATTAATCTTTAAATGTCTTAAATTGCTCCTTGCTGCAGTTGGTCTGACACATGTTGACATGTCTTGTCGTCTTCTTTGCGCTTGGCCCCGGTTATTGCTGCTTGCAGCTATATTTATTAGGGGCCAAGCACCGAAGGTGCGGAGGCACCTATTGTATCTGTTCCGGTTCTTATTATTATTATTATTATTATTATTCTTCTTCTTCCGACTGGGGGTCTATGGCAGCCCATAGAACCGTGTCCGGGAAAGTTGTTTTGGTTTGACATTCTGATAGAGGACAGTCCCATCATTAAGTACACCAATTTTGGTGTCTCTAACTCATTCCCTCTAGCGCCACCAACTGTCCAAAGTTTCACTCACATTTATGCTAATAACTTTTGATCCGTAAGGCCTATCAACAAAATTCTTTTTTTCCTCTGATTCCTGAGCTCATGACGATTCGATTGCACCCTATGACGTCATTTTCCGTCATGCAAATTTTTCCGCCATTTTGAATTTTCAGAAAAACCTACTTTTTCGAACTCCTCCTAGGGCGATGCTCCGATTTTCACCAAAATTGCACCAGATCATCTTCAGACAGTGGGGACAAAAAGTTATGGAATTCAAGTTGATTCGCTTAAAAGTTTTTGAATGACATGCAAAATAATTTTACGTAGAGCTTGCGAAAACAAACTTAAGGCTGTATCTCCGCAACGCTTTATCGTATTCAGACCAAACTTGGTACAAGTCATCACAAGCATGACCTGAGGCAACATGCAGCGTTTCGGCGCAGCGCCACCTACTGGTCCGGAGATATGAAAAATGGTTATTTTTGCTCATAACTCCTGAACGGTTTGTCCAAAAATCATAAAAGTGGCCTCGTTAGATTCAGGGCGTCATACCGAGTCGACTGATATCCAATTTTCCCAGATCGGCCATTTTGTCTGTCGGCCATTTTGAATTATGTGCTAAAATGCTGTATTTTCTGAACGCATGAACGGATTGTTACGAAACTCGGTATGGGTCATCAGTACGATGCCCTGAAGGAGCTTGAGAAGTTTCGAAACAGCACCACCTAGTGGTCAAAAGTTATAAAGAAATTTCCTAAAAGGCTAATAACTTTTGAATAAATCTGCCTGTTGAAATGCCACTGGTCTTAATAGATTCCTTGGGTCAAGCTGAGAACATAGATACCAGGTTTTCCTTATTTGACCGAACTTCCTGTCCGCCATCTTGATTTTCAGTCAAAACCTACTTTTTTGAACTCCTCCTAGACCGTTTGTCCGATTTTCACCAAAATCGAATCGTATCATCTCCAGACCGTGCTGACTAAAAGTTATGGATTTCGTGTCGATTGACGAAACCGTTTTTGTATAGCGCAGCAGCAAAGTTGAGGCATGTTGCCAAAATAACTATTAAGTCTTTATCTCTGCAATGCCTTGACATTTTGACACCAAACTTTGTATGTGTCATTGTCACCTCACTCTGACCACATCACATCAATTTGGTAACTGCGCCACCTATTTGTCAAAAATGATAAACCATTAAATCATCTTAAAAGTTACTGTCTATGTGATTTTTTAGCCTAATATCCAAGTTCTCTTAAAATGTCTTTAATTGCTCATTGCTGCAATTGGTCTGCCACTCCCACCCATGATGGCATCTGTTGCCGCTTCTTGCGCTTGGCCCCGGTAATGGCTGCTTGTATCAATTGTTTCTGTTCCGGTTCTTTTTTATTCTTCTTCCGACTGGGCGTCTATGGCAGCCCATAGAACCGATTGCGGGAAAGTTGTTTTGGTTTGACATTCTAATAGAGGACAGTCCCAACATTAAATACACCAATTTTGGTGTCTCTAACTCATTCCCTCTAGCGCCACCACCTGTCCAAAGTTTTACTTTTGTTTTGCTAATAACTTTTGAACCGTAAGGCCTATCATAGAAATTCTTTTCCCCCCATGTTTCTGAGCTTATGCCGATTCGATTGCACCCTATGACGTCATTTTCCGTCATGCAAATTTGGCCGCCATCTTGAATTTTCCAAAAAAGCTACTTTTTCGAACTCCTCCTAGGCCGATGCTCCGATTTTCACCAAAATTGCACCAGATCATCTTCAGGCAGTGGGGACAAAAAGTTATGGAATTCAAGTTGATTCGCTTAACAGTTTTTGAATAACTTGCAAAATAATTTTACGTAGCGCTTGCGAAAACAAACTTAAGGCTGTATCTCCGCAACGCTTAATTGTATTCAGACCAAACTTGGTACATGTCATCACAAGCATGACCTGAGGCTACATGCTGCGTTTCGGCGCAGCGCCACCTACTGGTCCGGAGATATGAAACATGGATATTTTTGCTTATAACATCTGAACAATTTGTCCAAAAATCATAAAAGTGGTCTCGTTAGATTCAGGGCATCATACCGGGTCGTCTGATATAAAATTTTACCAGATCAGCCATTTTGTCTGTCGGCCATTTTGAATTATGTGCTAAAATGCTGTATTTTCTGAACGCATGAACGAATTGTTACGAAACTCAGTATGGGTCATCAGTACGATGCCCTGAAGGAGCGTGAGAAGTTTCGAAACAGCGCCACCTAGTGGTCAAAAGTTATAACAAAATTTCCAAAAAGGCTAATAACTTTTGAATTAATCTGCCTGTTGAAATGCCACTGGTCTTAATAGATTCCTTGGGTCAAGCTGAGAACATAGACACCAGGTTTTCCTTATTTGACCAAACTTCCTGTCCGCCATCTTGATTTTCAGTCAAAACCTACTTTTTCGAACTCCTCCTAGACCGTTTGTCCGATTTTCACCAAAATCGAATCGTATCATCTCCAGACCGTGCCCACTAAAAGTTATGGATTTCGTGTCGATTGACGAAACCGTTTTCGTATAGCGCAGCAGCAAAGTTGAGGCATGATGCTAAAAGCACTATTCAGGCTTTATCTCTGCAATGCCTTGACATATTGACACCAAACTTTATATGTGTCATTGTCACTTCACTCTGACCACATCACAAAGTTTTGTAACTGCGCCACCTATTGGTCGAAAGTGATAAACCATTAAATTATCTTAAAAGTTGCTGTATCTATGATTTTTTAGCCATTTATCCAAAGTTCTCTTAAAATGTCTTTAATTGCTCATTGCTGCAGTTGGTCTGCCACTCCCACCCATGATGGCATCTGTTGCCGCTTCTTGCGCTTGGCCCCGATAATGGCTGCTTGCAGCTATATTTATTATTATTCTTCTTCTTCCGACTGGGGGTCTATGGCAGCCCATAGAACCGTGTCCGGGAAAGTTGTTTTGGTTTGACATTCTGATAGAGGACAGTCCCAACATTAAGTACTCCAATTTTGGTGTCTCTAACTTATTCCCTCTAGCGCCACCACCTGTCCAAAGTTTCACTCACATTTATGCTAATAACTTTTGATCCATAAGGCCTATCAAAAAAATTCTTTTTTCCTCTGATTCCTGAGCTCATGACGATTCGATTGCACCCTATGACGTCATTTTCCGCCATAATAGTTTTTCCGCCATTTTGAATTTTCCGAAAAACCTACTTTTTCGAACTCCTCCTAGGGCGTTGCTCCAATTTCTACGAAAATTGAATACGATCATCTTCAGACCATGGCGACAAAAAGTTATGGAATTCGTGTTGATTTGTCAAACCGTTCTCGAATACAGCGCAAACAAATTTTACGTAGCGCTTGCGAAAACAAACTTAAGGCTGTATCTCTGCAACGCTTTATCGTATTCAGACCAAACTTGGTACATGTCATCACAAGCATGACCTGAGGCTACCTGCAGCGTTTCGGCGCAGCGCCACCTACTGGTCCGGAGATATAAAAAATGGCTATTTTTGCTCATAACTCCTGAACGGTTTGTCCAAAAATCATAAATGTGGTCTCGTTAGATTCAGGGCATCATGGTGAGTCGACTGATATCCAATTTTCCCAGATCGGCCATTTTGGCTGTCGGCCATTTTGAATTATGTGCTAAAATGCTGTATATTTTGAACGCATGAACGAATTGTTACGAAACTCGGTATGGGTCATCAGTACGATGCCCTGAAGGAGCTTGAGAAGTTTCGAAACAGCACCACCTAGTGGTCAAAAGTTATAAAGAAATTTCCAAAAAGGCTAATAACTTTTGAATAAATCTGCCTGTTGAAATGCCACTGGTCTTAATAGATTCCTTGGGTCAAGCTGAGAACATAGATACCAGGTTTTCCTTATTTGGCCGAACTTCCTGTCCGCCATCTTGATTTTCAGTCAAAACCTACTTTTTTGAACTCCTCCTAGACCGTTTGTCCGATTTTCACCAAAATCGAATCGAATCATCTCCAGACCGTGCCGACTAAAAGTTATGGATTTCGTGTCGATTGACGAAACCGTTTTCGTATAGCGCAGCAGCAAAGTTGAGGCATGCTGCCAAAATGACTATTAAGTCTTTATCTCTGCAATGCCTTGACATTTTGACACCAAACTTTGTATGTGTCATTGTCACCTCACTCTGACCACATCACATCAATTTGGTAACTGCGCCACCTATTTGTCAAAAGTGATAAACCATTAAATCATCTTAAAAGTTACTGTATATGTGATTTTTTTAGCCATTTATCCAAGTTCTCTTAAAATGTCTTTAATTGCTCCTTGCTGCAGTTGGTCTGCCACTCCCACCCATGATGGCATCTGTTGCCGCTTCTTGCGCTTGGCCCCGATAATGGCTGCTTGCAGCTATATTATTTTATTTGTTATGGTTTTAGAGGTGTGCAACTCTCGAGGTTAAACAATAAGGCCTTATGGTTAAAAGTCCTTGTATTATATATATATAAAACATTTTTTTTATATATATATATATATATTTTTTTTTTTTTACACTGCCGGTCAAAAGTTTGGGATCGGTATGGTTTTTTAAAATGTTTTTAAAAGAAGTCTCTTCTGCTCACCATACTGCATTTATTTGATTAAAAATACAAAAAAAACTGTAATATTGTGAAATAAATATATATGTATGAAGACTACAGATGCAAAAGTCTGTCTAAACAAGTTAATATTAACATTTTTATCAGGCTCCTATGTATAGGTTTCTATCTAATAACGGTATTTCTGAATGGGCTGAGGCTGGGATTTAGTGAGTTTGAAGTGAAAGTATTTGATGAGCGTATACTATGTGTGGAGAGCATTTACTCAATATTATTATCACATTTTTGACAGAGGTGGCCTTTAGAGACTTTTGCATCAGAGGTCATATATATATAGTATATGTGTAGTATTCATTTTATAGTAGTAAATATATAGATATATAGTATATATAGTTAATATATAGTATTAAATATATAGTATTCAAAATATGTTGCTATTATTCTAAAGTACAACACTACCTAGTCTGTTTTACAGATTAATAATATTAATGTAAACAAATGGAAATCTGGGAATGATTCAAAAGCCAATAGATCAAATGGTTTTCAACAGCATAAGAAACAGTTCAGTCCAGAGCGTCCAAACTTGCGAGTGTGAGCACGTGTATTTATAGGAACATTAGAGTAACACATTTTGACAAGGAAGTCTACTACGCTTGTGAGCAGTTTGGATTTTTCTGCCCACATATCATGTTGATTCCGAGTGTTGATTCATCCTGCGAGGTCTAGGACTAGACAGCAGTTCTGACAGAACAAAGTGAGAGGAGATGCACTCGGTACACTTTTTGGCAGGTTAAACTAAACCAAATCTCCTCGTCTCCATCAGTGTAGAGTTTCCCACCGCGCAGTGTGTTCCCAGCCGCCTCGGCGCTCTGCCGGGGCCCTGACACAGATAGATCTGTCTCACTCTGCGAGAGCGATACCTCACGGCCGGGGTTCTCCTGTCATCCACGTATTGATTTGACAGGAGAGACAAAAGGTATAACTCAGAGCTAATGCAATTGTGAAGACAAATGCTCAGCTGAGCAAAAAAAAAAAAAATAGGAAAGAGGATGAAGAGATGGGATGGGCAGGGTTGCAGACCGACAAACACTCAGATAAACATTTTAGCTATATTTTATATGTAAAGGCAAAACAAAAGAGGCATGTATATGCATGAAAAAGTGCATTTATACAATCTTTTAATCTCAATGGATATGCAACACGCTCAAGAAAATAAAGTCTGATCTATTCACCCAGACAGCGAATCATTAATGGTAGTCACCACAAAAATGAAACCAGTTCTGACTTAAATACTTATCTTTAACAGTTAGATGTGCATTAAACATGTGGAAACAAAATTCAGTCCAAGTTTTCCACAGGCCAACGGGAGAGGACAAGAATCGATGCCTGTAACCTTCAATGTCGCGGATGTGAAGACCATCAACATTGTGATTAATCAAACGGCCAAACGCAACACGTCGAGAGGCTGCTTTTAACCTTACGCATCAGAGTGTTAATAAATATTAATAGCTTTCATTTGCACACCACTTTTAAGTCTATTTAAGAGCTATAAAGGCAGCGTCAGTGCGCATTTGGCGCTGCACTCAGATCATGGCTGCCAGCTGTAAAAGCCGTTTGACAGGAATACTGAGGATCTAAGTGGCAGAGTATTGAATTGACATTTCCAGCATGCCTCTGATCAACCACAGTTTTCTTTTACAAGTCTGTGAAGGATTGCAAATAAAGAGCCTAGTTACAGATGTTCTTTCCATCCAAATAACACATAACTGCTCACGCAGATTAACAGGCGAATGACTGGTCATTTTAAATGGCAGTAAATCAAAAGAAATAAAATCAGACAGGAGGAGATAACTGACTAAAGTATGTTGGATAATAAGCACTCGGGGTCCAGTTTCCACACTTTAAATCACTTGATAAACTAAAAGTATTCCCCAAATGTTGTTCCAACTAGCCTAACAGATTTCTGACCAAAAATACTGAAATATGTTGCTCATTTGGCATTAAAAACAAAATTTGCGATAGTCCTTGCCTATTGTGACGAATCGAGTGAATGAAAAAAAAAAAGGAAAACCATGGGATTTTGTCCATAGCGAATTGATTGGATGGTTGTGGTTTGCTATTGGTCCATCTCATGTGATTGACAGGTTGGTTGTCCTGCCCTTGTGCCAGTAAACACATAGTATAGGCATAATATTATGGGGTTTTTGTGCTGATAATGTAAAAATGGCACTTGAGTACTGATTGGACTATCACTAGAAATAATGAATGATAAACATAATTAAACGGATTTGGATTGAAAAAAAAAAGATAGTGGAGAACTGAACCCATAGACATGCTGCTTGGCATCTTGTCTTTTACCCAAAAAAATGCTTCCTGAGATATCGGTCAGTCATAATGAACAACATTCTAGCGATAAAGTGATATACTAGCCACAAGTTAAGTTGCAAGCCATTAGTTTTGCAAACCCTTGCATTTTCCCACTACTCTCGTGTGGTGTGTCAATTTCATTGAAATCAATAGCGAAGTCTAACCTCTAGTATATAAGTTCTCTTAATTCCTAAATAATAACATCCTTAAAGAGCAGTGTGTGTGTTTTTGACATAAAGCTGATTACCAGTCACCAGTTAAATGACAACAATCCTCAGAGTCAATTGTCACCTTCCATTAAACACAATGAATGTACAATTATATATGCAGAATGGTCTGAATGTGCTGTATGTGCATGTTCGGTATTCTTGCAATTAAAAAGCTAATTAATTAGACACAATTCTATTTAAGAACAAATCCCTCTCTTCAATATACACAACCTGAGGTCAGACACTGCTCAAATGTGAATAGGTTTTTTTTGCATGGTGTGAAACTAAAAATAGAAGGTGCTTTACATGCTGGAACATATAACAAGCTCAGTGCGGGAACATGAAGACATCATCAATATGATTCACTCTTGAACAGCAACAGAGGTATCGGTTCACATAAATGATTCTAAAAGAAGAACATGAGTAGAACATGAGAAAATATATCATGAGTAATTGGTGCAAAATGTACTTAAATACTTTGGCTGTTTTTTTTTTTAAAGAACAGTATAATCTGTTGTTATTATATATATAATATATATATATATATATATATATATATATATATATATATATATGTAATAAAAATTGCAAACAAAAATGTAATCAAATTGTAAAAATTAACAGTAAAAATGTTAATAGTTTATAATACCAATATAAAGTTAAAAAGGAAAAAATGTATACACAAACTAAAGAAAAATGTTGTGTCTAATGTGTGCAATTGTCTATTTGTAGTTAATAAATAATTCTATAATTTTACAATAAAAAGGTCCCATTAGTTAACAAGTAAATGCATTAACTAATATTTTTATATATATATTTACAGTATTTTTGTTTTGTTTTGTTAATGCTAGTTAGTTAATAAAAAAAATGTTCATTGTTAGTTCATATTTGCTCCAGTCTATTAAATAATATTAACAGATTTTAAAAATATATTAGAAAAGGTTGAAATTAACATTAGTTAATTTTAAGTACAAGTATTTTTCATTGCTAGTTAATGTGAACTAATGAAACCTTATTGTTAGTGTAAAATTTTTACAATTTTACTGTAAGTCAACTTGTAAAAGTTAAAAGACAGATAATATATATATATATAAAAATACATAGAGTATTTAATGTCAAAAATGTTTAAAAAACCCTGGGTTCAGTTAAATTAGAAACCTATATAGAATATAATCGTTTTATCTAAAGATTTAGGACTTTTCTTCCCTCATGTGTTTACTTCAGAACTTGTCCTTGAGCAGCGTTCAGCATTTCTTTTCCACAGCACCTCTCTGCAGTAAAGCAACACTTTTGCTATTAATCTGTTGTTTCTGTGCCAGCGTCAGACACCCCTGCCTGAGAAAGTGCTGTTTGTTGAGGAAATGTGAAAATGCTTTATAAACAACTCTGCGAAAGACGAACAATTTATCTCAAAACTACTTCCAGCATGTGGGCGCTGATCTAAAATATGGCTACAGTGTTTTTGGCTGCGAGTTGTTAGGAGTAACAAAATGCTTCGGGTCAGTGTGCTACAACAAAACAATGTTAAACGAGAAGGAAAATTCCCGGTTTATGGACATGCTGGCTGGATGAGAGAAGGCTGAGCACAGTCGCATCTCTCCGTTTCGTACCCATCATGAGCAGATGTGACTGTGAGCTTCCTTTATGAATGTTAAAGAGGAAATTGAAGCATACAAAACCGATATAGTGTGATATCACAACACAGCTGGCTCTTTCAGACACCTCTCTGCACAAGTACAATACCATCGCCCTCAAGAGTCTCTTTCACCATCTGTGAAATTACGACAGCTGATTGCATTGCCGGCTTTCCTAAACACTCAGGTTAAAGACTTGAGCCGAAGATTACACACGCACCTCACGGGCTGGAATCCACCTCTCGCACGCCGGCATGACGTTGCAGGTTTTATTTCCATAGAGACGGGTTCGCAGTGAGGCTGCAGTGTGTAACACTGACCTGAGCGACCTCTGACCTAGTAAAGCTGCCCGAGGCTCCTGCTCGGCAAATCCTCATTCGTTTGCAATTACCGCCCGTGCCCTTTCCTGACGAGTGCACTACCTAAACCTACAACAGCACAAATAGGGACGGGAAGCATTAGGAAGTTAACGATTCCGGTTCTTTTTAATGATTCCATTAACAATAGCTCCGCCCCCAAAAAGCTTTCCGCAAGCACAAGCACAATCACTTCCTAAAAATATATTCTTACTTTTCTTCTGCTCTAGCTTCTACTACATGTAAAACACATGAAATATGAATTTTTGAAGCTGATAAAACAAAGATTATTGGAGTGTGTTTTACAAGAAAATACTATTTCACTTAAATAGTTTTTTACTTAAAAATTTCGCATTTAATTCAATGTAGAGCTGGGCGAAATGTTTAGGCCTATCATGATAAAATGCACGTTTGACAATAGCTTGAGTTGGGTCAATTTTATAGGGTGAAATTTGGTCTTGCATAGTTTTTGGATCATGTTAACAACAGTTAAATCACACATTGCACCTCACTACCATGGTAAAAAGTAACTATATTGTTTATATTGTGATCGGTTACGAAAAATCATAGTTTTAATCCATTTGTGTTATACTAAATGTTTTTAGGCTGTTATAGCCTCATAACAAAAAATACTGTAATTACTCTTTTCATACATTTAATGTCTACATTAATAATATAATAAAATTTGATATGAATATCCCACATTTCTGCCACAATACCATGGTTACAGTTTGCGTTACTAGAGTAAATCCATGGTAAATGTAGGTTATTTGTGAATTGAAAAGCCTTCTAACAGTATCGTTGTTGCTCAATGTTTCTCCTGTTTTCCGCGTGAGTGTTAGTTTAATCACAAGGCATTTAATTTGTGGTTTGTATGGGAGAACTCGAAACGCTTCTCACTGGATCTCTCAGCGTTGTTCAATGGTCGCGTGATTGAGAAGGTCAGCGAGTAAATGCATTTAATGCGTTTTGTAAAATGCGTTGCGAACTTGCGACGTTCGTCTGTTATAGGACAACTTAGTTTGAATAAACGAGCAGACACTGATTAGCTACTTGCTCTACGATTATTTAAAATTAACAGCAAGACAACTAGAAGTGAATGTCCAAACTGGGTGCCGGTGCGGTGAGACGTACATGCTCGGTAGGGGTGGGCGATATATCGTTTAGACGATAATATCCAAATTGTTGTCTGGACGATATGCAAAATTGGGATATCGAATATTTCATAATTTGTACAATCCAATCCCCCAAACATGAAAAGAGCGGAAGGAAGTTAAAGAGAAAACAAAAAACTAAGGCGGCCGCCTAAGCAACTCACGCCTGCCGCCTTAACTATACGTTGGCAAAAAAAATTATATGAGCGATAACCGCCGTGTTACTGTTTTGAGGACAACCAGCACGTCATTCGGGCATTAGCACTCCGGGTGTTAAAGGAAATCCTTAACAGGCAGCCGTTCGCAAGCGCAAGCGGCTCGTGACAGAACATAGACTGACTGAACGACACTTCAATTGAAGTTGAAAATCTCAAATGAAGATTGCTGAACTCCAGTGTTTTCAGATCATCCGCGCTTCTTCAGCAGTGTAGAGAGCGCGCATGGTTGCTGATCTCCGGCAGTGTTTTTAATGTTGATGCAATGTTTACCGAATATCCACACACGATTTGTGACATTGATTTTATACAACAGTTAAAAAAACAAAACAAAAGGGTAACATTAAGTGATTTACTAAATTTAAAACAGTATACTCAGGCTTATTGCTCTATTTTGCAACGGAATCTGTGGCTTTGAACGAACCGTGAGATTCAATGAATGACTCGATAACTCACACACATAAAGACAATGAATTACCGCCACCTACTGGCGATTTTATTATAATATTTTTATTAATATTAAACGATTTTTAACATTGCCTATTTAGTGAACATTGTTTTTATTTAAGGAATTATTTGTTTTTTAAAGGTATTACAAAGGTAAAAAATGAAATGGAAAAATTTATTAAAGGGGGCAAAATATTGTCTCTTAATGGAAAAGCTGTGCCTGCAGTCTAAGTGGAAGAGGGGTACGGCACTCTAAAACATTGGAGAACCACTGAACTAAGGAAAAGGGATATGTAGAATTGCACAAGTGCTACTGCTAAAGAGTGCAATGTCAATAATTTCTCATAATCTTAATTGAATTGGTCTAGAGAGAATAATTATTATTACATTTTCTCTACTAGATATAAGACTAAAGTTTCAGTATTTGTCTTAATTTGTGTCAGGAGTTATGCAATACCCCCGCCCCCCGCAAAAATATCGTCTGAATATCGATATCGAGATATTGAAAAAAAATATCGAGATATTCATTTTTGTCAATATCGCCCACCCCTAATGCTCGGGCAGATTCAGCTTGAAGTCGTTCAACCTCGGATGCGGCTCCTTCGCGCTCGTGCGGACGTGTCGAGTATAAACAAGGCTTTACTCCGTGTCAGCACGCGTTCCGATCGGTAAAGGGGAACAGACCTCCCGCGAATCTCCAGCAGGAGCAGAAGCACCACTAACTCCGCCTCCGTTTCCCTCGTAAGCTGATATTAGTATTTAAACATTCTCTATGATAAAAAATATTTTAATAACACTGTTTCTAATGACGGTGTTCAACTATAACCGTCACACCCTAATTGCGATAATTATCGTTATTGTTTTATCGGCCAGTCCTTCACAACTGTGAAAAATCTTTTTTTTTATTGTTCATTTACCATAAACATTTATTTTTATATTAAAATTAAGGGCCCACTTTATAATAAGTGTCTTTAACTACTATGTACTAACATTTCAAATAATAATTTGACGCAATGCACTTTTTGTGTACACACACATGTTTTTACAATGTACTTATATTTTTTAAAATAACTGCAAGTAAATAAATCTCTGTAATTACTCTGTTGACCCTTCCCTGACCCCACCCTTAAACCCATACCACCACACCTGTCCCTAACCTTACCTGTATCACACCTCAATTGCAGTAAAAGTATTTTGCAATACAAACATCAACAACATTTTACTTTTTTTTTTATGCAAGTCAATTAAGGACACCTAATATAAAGTGAGACAAAAATTATATCCTTGTAAAAATTCAAAGAAATAATACAAAATAAATAAAATGATACAAAAAATAACAACTGTTACCATACACAGCATACACACACGGCTTACGAATTCATTATACTGATTTCAACCAATTCGTTGTGAGTCATTCTGACCCTGTCCTTTATTTCAACAACATTGCTTGCACTGTATATCTTTGCATGCAAACAGCAAGAATAACGCAATAGAAAGATTTTCTGCTTACCGACTTTGTATGATTTTGTTCGTTTATTTTTATCACATTCACCACTCACCTAAAACAATGCCCTTTGCTGTGGCTCTGTTGGTGGAAGAACGTCAATGTTCAAGAACTGATAACTAAATCTAACGTCATAAAAAAATCCTTCGGTTTCAGTATTTAAACAATAGACAGGTTCTCAATTCCAGTGTTAGCAACATTTAGCTCTAAGCGAACCCACAACATAAACAAAAGATCTTTTATTAGGGTGTCACACTATAGATGTCCCACCAATGCAAAGGCTCTGTTGTTTTGTTTTATTCATCGGTGTCTGAGCTGTGGAGGGGAGATGAAAAGAGAAGCAGTGTTTTTTCCTCAGTGACTGGTCTCTCCAGTCTGCATGTCTCCAGTCATCTGTCACTGGTTTACATACATACAGTGACACCTCCAGTCTCCATGGGAAGACAGTGTCACCGCGCGCCCCAGCTAAAGGCTGACTGGGTGGGTACGGATCTCCTCCAGGTACCCCTCGGGAGAGACATTAGGCCTTGGTGACAGCATGACAGGCCCACACACACACACACACACACACACACACAGATTTGTTCTCGGTTTCTCTCCCTCCACAACACACATACACACAATCCTGCCATGCACGCAAGAGCACACTGAGGCCTCCTACACAACCTCACGGTTGCATAAAGCATAGATTTTGCATAAAGCGCTGACTTAGCTCCACATAAATTTAGTCAGACACAAAATTATTTTTCAACCCCCCCATCCCGGCCTCTAAATGCAGAACTTTTTTGGAATGAATAATGGAAACAAAGAGGCGAAAGGCTTTGGGGAGCATTAAAATGTGGAAGAAATTCCGTCAGGGTATGGAATGAAAAAAAAAAAAAAGCCTGTAAAAGCCTGACAGACTGGAATAAAACAGAAAAAAAAGTCAAACAAATGCTAAACAGAACTTGAGGCAGTTCTCTAGATATTGCCATGAAATATAACTTATATACAGTGATATAAATATTGCATCGTTAACAAATGCAAAAGATGTAATGCATCTTCTCAAAAGCTCAAAGCTAAACGGAGCTTGTACTTCAGCGGACGTGACCACTAGGGACAACTCGAAAGAAAATTCAACAGAGTACCGTTTGTGCCATGTTTTAATTGCATTACTGATGAGAGTCAGATGGACATCTATGGCTATTTAAAATAATTAATACAACAAAGAAACAGGGCAGCATAGTCTTACAATAGTCTTTTCAACACTATTGCGACTTATATCTGAGTGAAATGGCTTTTCAAACAAGTAAAAAAAACAGGGCGGGACTTGATTTTGTTCATGAGGAATTGATTGTGAAATGTGTTTGCTATTGGTAGATCTCATGTGATTGACAGGTCGGTTGTCCCGCCCCTGCACCAGTAACACGTCATCAGAGAAGAGATGCCAGAGTGATAAGATATTTTAGTTTAAGATTATGAGTGCACTTTAATAAATAATGGTGTGCATGGATACATCCTTTATAATACATACGGCAATAATCCATAAAAACCTAAGAATTGTCAATTATTATATGGCGACTTTAAAAGAAAAGGCTTGTAACAACACATGTGTAGTCTGATTCACAAAACAATGACTCTGTTTGTTGTTGCATGAATTTAGACCAAAAAAAAGTAAAAAAAGTAAATAAAAATGATGCATGTTTACATATAATTGTTGGTTACACTTTATTTTAAGGTGTCATTGTTACAGTGTAATCAGTACATTTAAGTACTGAGTAATATTAATCAACAACATGTACTTACTATAGGATTTGGTTGAGGTTTAGTCGCAAGTAATTACATAATTTACTGTTATTGCTATGGTAAGTACATGTAACATATGTAACAAGGACACTGTAAAATAAAGTAATACCTAATTTTATTGGACCTCAATTGGTGCAAAATGTCATTAATACATTAATTAATAATAATAAAATACACATACACGCACACACACACACAAAAAAAGCAATACAATTAATGATTTCATGATCGATCATCTCGGTCACTTCCAAGTGCTCGAGTACTTGTACAACGCCTACACTGAAAAAAACAATAAGTAAAATTTACTTAATTTAATCAAGGCAAGTTTTTGCACTAATATTTTTTGAGTAAATTTCACACATAGAATTAAGTAAACTCTACTTAACTAAATTAAGTGAAAGTAACAAAAAAATTAAGTAAGTTTTACTTAATTTAAAAGCTGAGTAGGCTAATATCTATTTGGTTTAAGTTTTCTTTGTATTACATTTCACTCTAACATTGAATTAAACTACACATTTTTAGTATGTGATTTACTTAGAAACATCTAAGTAATCAATACAGTAGATATAGTGTGTATCACCATATCTTTTAGAACTAGTATGTGTGAACACAGAGACCTCAATACTTGGTAGACAATATACAATGACGGTAACATTTTATGGATCATTTTGTGTTTGAATGTCTCATTTTAAGTAGAAAATGAACACCAAATGTCACAAAATGGCAAGTTACTAAACCTAACAACAAAAGCATTGATTAAATAGTGTAAATACAGCTGGAAAACAGTGAAAAATTATTCAAGACCCAGTGCATGATGGGAACACCAGTATCAGAAATATTGAGTAAATTTACTTAATTTTATAATGTTGATATTTACGCTTTCATTTCTACACGACTGAATTGAGTACTACTATAGAATTTACTTATTTTTTTAAATTCTTGCCTGAACTAACTTTTTCATGTAAATTACATTGTTTTTTTCTGTAGTATTTACTTCACCACAAAATCATTTTTATCAGTGTAGTGACCGGTGCTGGAAACACTGCCATTCCCTCAGTAAAGAGCGGCGTCGCACACGAGTGTTACACAGCACATTAGCAGCTATTCTGGACGGTGAAAAGTCAACATTCCTCCCTGAGGTGATTTCACGATAATGAACACAAAAGAGGTGCCAGCCCTCATAAAGCTCAAGGATGATGCTGAACTCTATATGAGCTCTTTCTCTTTTAAATTAACGCAATTCCATGTGGACATTTAAAGGGATCGTCAAATAGGCCAGATCCTAAACATGCTTTACATAGCAATCCATCTCTTAAAGAGGACAGTGCACCTAGATTTGCCATCTTTGTGCATATTAAAATAGCATCTCAGAATAATTAATCATAATTTTTTCTAATACAGTGATAATTGCTTAAATGGCTTTGTAGAGTTACTCACACTAATTGCTCTGCAGGGTCATACGTTTATGCAAATATACTAAATGCAATAGATTCAGACAAGTTGTGATGCATGATATAAATTACCAATGACTTTATCAGCAAATACTAGCATTTTCAGATTAGCAATACCAGTTAGATTTGGCAGACATATTACATAGTTACAACAAACAAATATAATCTTTCTATGCTGAGTTAAAAAAATTCACTTTATCAATCTTACCAATTGTAAATGTTTTGATTTACAATTTTACATGCAAAATGTAAAGCATGTAAAATTCAAGACTTGTTTTAAAATTGCAAAACAACAGATTTTCACCATCTCACCAAATTTACTAAAGGCAAAAGCACATTATTCTCAAGTAGGGATGTGCAAAAATATACAAAAGTGTTTAACAATCTTTTCTGTACTTGTCCAATTTCACTTAAAGCAACTAAACTTAAGATGGGAACGTATGTGAATAAATATAAAGCGACAGAATAGATACTTCGCATCATATTAGACAGGTCAAAATAAAAATAATTAGTAATCAATCAAAATGTGTAGATCAGTGCATCCTTAGCATCAATCAAACCACGTGCAGATAAGATAGAAAGCATAAAACAACAAGAAAAATCAGTAAGATAAAGAGACAAAGAAAAACAAGCTTGAGACGAAAACTCTTCAGAAAGTGGAGGCTGAGAACATCAGCTATTCACAAACAAAGTCATAGAGAAGATCTGCAAAGCTCTCTGTGGAAATGTGGCTGTTCATATGGGAATCTCATTAAGAGAAACCTTCAGGCTCATTCCAAACCAAATTGGTTCTACTTAGGAGTGAGGAAACAGGGTCATCCTTAACGCCTGCTGAACGGGTGAAAAGGAAGGGTGGGGTGCAGAAGATGGGGGGGGGGGGGGTATTCAGACATCCTAAAAAATAAAACCGAGCCTAAGCCCAAGGGAATGATCATTATAATCCACTCCTGCTAGGCCTCTAAACACTAAACGCTTCACATATTAATCAACTAAATCACAAAAGGGAAGTCTTTGTTTAGCAATTACACCATTGAATATACAATTAAAAACAACTACATTTTGATCTTGTTCTGCTTATAAAATGCTTGAGTTAATCTTCACGCTCATGTTGAGAGTGCTAACTTTAAAAGTTGGATGTCTGAGCGGTGGGCAGCTTATCACTTGTGTCTTAACTCAATATTAACATATACATTAGCATACAATACAATTTCTACAATTAAATTCATGAAATTTACATCTATTCCATAATTATCCATGTTGAAGGGCATGAATGAAGGGCACTTCACACAATTTATGCGACCAGCAGATTCAGTGATGTCCTTTTATGCTAATTTGCAGGTTAATAATTTATGGGAGCTTCAGCAGATGCATCTATATGTTTTGTGTTTAATGTCTATGTAATACCACAATGTATTGAAATAATCAATAAACATCAATACAAGTGGGCAAGTGGAGAATAATGGCATAATCAATGTAATATCTAATTTCCTAAAGCATTGATGCTTTGATTAAGAAGATATCTGACATTAAAAAATGTACAGGTTATCCATAAGAGAATATAAAATGATTGAAATGATCAATAAGAATCAATACTTTGGGGAAGTGGAGAATAATAGCATAATCAATTCTATTTATGCTCCAATTTCTAAAGTATTGATGCTTTGATGATACACAAAAGATACTTAACGTTAAAAAAACCCTACAAGTTACACAAAGAATATAAAACAGCAAGTTATATAAATGCGTAGATAGGCCTTTTCCTTAGAAGTCAATATTAAACACTGTCCTCAACCCATTTTACTTATGTAATCTCATGCATTTCCAAGTGAAACAGGATATTCAAATTTCAGAAAGATGAATTTACAGCATTCATATAAAATATAACAATGGGGAAAAAAAATATTTGGAAAAATGTGAGCCATTGAATCATGCACAACACGAATGTGCATTAAGAAAGGTCAATTCTGATTTTCCCATTGACTCTGACAAGAAATTGCACATAGGTTTTGGAGCCAAAAATCAACAAATGGCGAGGCTGTCAGCCCTTCAGGGCACTAAATGCAGGGTAATGCCTATGAGAGAGAGGTAGGCCGTGAAAGGCTGGGGTGAGTCGGGGTCAGCGTGAGCTGGTGAGCGCGACAGCTGAAAAGCGCAGCTCTACACACTGCTGGGATGAGCTAATTACATTAGCACCCATCATTAGCACAGCCGGCCTGCCACCTCAGCAGCCAGCACTCGTACAGCAGGCCTCAAGACGAGCGCTTTACCTGAAACCAGCCCCTAATGGACATCACGCTCGTGGCGGAAGTCTCCGGGCAGCTGTCTGGGCTGTTTAAATCATCCAAGATTATGACACAGAATAAACACCTCATTTAAGTCAGTTTATGGGAATCGTTTTGTGAATGGCTGCTAGCATTTCTAACCTACAAACACACATCTTTTTTAAGCAAGACTCAAAGATAATTATGATCTGTGTGTTGTATTTTGAATTCTAGACTTTTCTTGACACTAAATTAGAATTTAAAGTGATACCCATTGCATGCCGTTATTAATCTTTTTTTTATCTTTTAAACTTTTAAGTATCAAGTGAGAAGTTGCACTTATGGCAGCCTTAATATAAATACAGCCTTGTTATAAATAATATCGATATTTTGGTTTGCATCTGTTAATGGATTATATATTTATTATTATTATTTTTTTTTTTACAAATTCACCACACTGTCCCCAATTGATTAATCAGTGTATTAAGAGAATTGTTTTGTATTACAAGTTTTCCAAAAATTTAGATATGCAAATGAGACATTATCTAAATAAATATGCACTAATTTGCATACATTTCTAGAACAAAGACCTGAACATTGGTTGAAGTCAGGTTCAAATATTTGTTTTATTTTGTTGACATATTAGAGATTACATTTTTACGAAGGGGATTTTCGATATCTCTTTTTATTAGTGGTGTGACGAGATCTCGTGATATTAAAACATGACGATATTTCTCATCAAAGTAAAAAGCTGGCTCGCAAAATCACCGTGACTATGTTGCGTTTGAGGCAAAACCTTCTGTGCTTCAGTAGCCGGTAAATTGAGACATATGTTTATAATTATATTGTTCTGTCTTTTACTGCATTTAATAATTCATACTCAGAAAGTAGAACTGAAGCGACATTCATTACAAGATGATCAGTGTAGTGCCGTCACGATTCCTTGATTTAAATTTGAGTACTTGATTTTAAAAATGCAATTTAAACGCTTTATACATAAGAGAATCCATGGAAGTTTTCTAAGGCTGTACGTGTCGTGCACGATATAAAAATATTAAAAAATCTTAATATAGCTAAAAATTTGTATAATTAATAAACCTTCACTAACACAGGAGAATACATCAGTATGTTTCTAACTGTCGTTCATTATTCAGAATAGAAGTTTAAAGAGTTTGCTGTAGCATTTCTATTGTAAAGAAGTGACCAAATATTAAAGATGAAGTGGACACTTGAATTAAATGTTGTTTGGTCAATATTAAATGAGGATTTGATCATGCTGTAAAGTGTAATAATCGCCAGGGCTTTGGCGCTCTGTCGGCATTTGCTATATATAATGCACATAAGTTGATTGTTTATAATGTTATGTATATTGCATTATGTATTTTAACAGTGTTATTCAATAAAACCATATGATTTCTTGCTTTTGATTCTTTATTTGAAACGTATTATTATTGCCTCATTTTTGTTATATATGCATTTTAAAGCTACATTGTGTAAGTTTTTTAGTTTATTCTTAGCTAAAAACACTTAGTTCTTTCAAAAATATATGTGCTCATTAATGTATATTTACTTCGTTCAAGTAATAAAGTATTCTCGTGAGTGTATAATATGCCATTGAAAATACATACGGGTAAGGGGTTCTAATGTCGGTCGCCATGTTGCCCCTCATCTTGAAAGTACATTAGCCAAAGAGGGACATACCCCGTTAATTCAAGCTTCGCCTTTCGCGTTTTAACACGCGTGGGTTAGCACTCGAACTAGGGCTGGGTATTGTTAGGAATTTCACAATTCGATTCGATTTCGATTCTTGAGGCTTCGATTCGATTCGATATTGACTTATTAGCTTCGATATCGATTCAATAATAAGTAAATACACAAGTAATTAAGTTCCTGGGTATATTTTTAAATAATGTGTGCAGTATTACCAATGTTTAAGAACAAATTGACCCAAGCATGTTTCCTGTCATGGTTTATTTAGCAGAACAAACTGTACAATATTGTACATGTGTTGAATACAAAGCACAACTGTAACAAACAGGTGCTTTATTAACATCTCTAATCTAAAGTGCATGTAACTGTTAGTAGAAAGTATATTTTTCTTCCTAAACATTCAAGTTATAAAATAAATGTAAACAGAAGCACAAAATGTGCATACTCATAAAACAAAGTGCAACCATAGATATTATAACATTACAAAGTGCTAACTTACTTTGTCAACACAATAAATAACACTGAACAGCTGATCAGAGAACCTTTGGCTTATTTACTGTGCCTATGTAGGATACATTACCGACATTTCCATCATATAACTCATAACATTTTAGTACAATATATATAACATGTTAACTCTGAAGCATTTGTTATCAAACTAGTGCACATGCAGTTTTTGGGGACGTTGCGACCTTCGTCTGTTATATAGGACAACTTAGTTTGAATAAACGAGCAGACACTGATTAGCTACTTGCTCTACGTTTATTTAAAATGAACAAAAAGACGACTAGAAGTGAATGTGCTTTCCATTAAATTAATCACACACAGTAAACAAATCCTTAACAAAAAAATCTTTGCAATGAATTGCAATTTAGACTCGCAAACTGCGTGCCGGTGCGGTGACATACATAATCGGACAGATTCGGCTTGTGAAGTTGTTCATCCTCGGATGCGGTGCCGCGCGCGCTGTTACAAAAAAAAGCCTTGCACACAGCCAAGCGAAATGAGGTCTTGCACACCAAACGCGTCATTTTTGCCGCGCGCACCTTCGCTCACGTGCGGATTATAGACAGTAAAAGAAACGGACGCGTCGAGTATAAACAAGTCTTTACTCCGTGTCAGCGCGCGCTCTGATGAGTGTTGCCCACAGCGCCGCCACTGGGCGGTGGGCTGAATCGATTCATAGGATTTGATGAATCGATATTGAATTGAGAAACAAATAATTGCAATGCATTGATGAATCGATATTTTTACCCAGCCCTAACTCGAACTGCCTAACACTCGAACTGGAAGCCATGTTAATCTTGGACTACATTGGCCACCGTAGGAGTTAAAACGAAATCGGAATTGAGAGGAACAAAAACTAATATTCACTGGATGGTCATATACCTTTTCACCGCTAGATGGGGGTAAAAATCACACAGTGTAGCTTTAAGTCATTTTAAAGGCTATTGTTCACTTAGGTCTATTTTCATTACCACAAATAACTTGATTAATCATCAAAAAATAATCAACAGATTACTTGATTACCAAAATAATCGTTAGTTATAGCATATCAGTTAAACGATAAGTAAAATGCACCTGTATTGTTTTGCATTTTGTGACTGTCGAATTTTTCCAGTCATATTTTTTCATTGAAGATTTCTTAAATATAGCGTTTCGTTTCATTTTCGTGAACCCAATATTGTGTATCATCATCACACCCCTACTTTTTATCACTGCTTAAATATAAATAATTAAGGCCATGAATCACAATGTTTTTAAGCATTATGTTAAATATCAGGTTAATGCTATTTCAATAAACCACTCTGTAAAAATATACATATCACTGTAACATATATCAGAATAGAAAGTTTGGTGTATGTGCTGCTAATGTAAAGTTTTGCCTGTAGTGCCTTAAGTGTACACTTCAAAAATATAGAAAAATAACACTATGAAATGGGTAAATAAAAAATATTTTTTTCACTTATTCTCTGAATTATTCTCTGGCATTACTACATGGTTTCATATAGAATAATTTTTGTTGCATTTCCAGTAAAACTTTAACTATGACATTAAATTACTGATAGAATCACACAAGATTCTGTTCATGCCGCCCACCCTAAACCTTAACCTTCGGTACGGTTGCGATGCTCAAACCAGTGTCCTTCCCGAGGCCCGATGCCTCAAACCTCCACACACTCGTCCCATCTGCGTTCGCTCCCGCCGGCAGGCCTCACACACGGCTCCTCGCCGCCCCACACAAGGTTTCTCCTATCAATCCCTGGCACACTGCCAACCTGTCAGCCAGCCGCGCTCCGCCGAG
Source organism: Chrosomus eos (assembly GCA_036326025.1). Classification (NCBI taxonomy): domain Eukaryota; kingdom Metazoa; phylum Chordata; class Actinopteri; order Cypriniformes; family Leuciscidae; genus Chrosomus; species Chrosomus eos. Next base: position 5,486,688 of record CM070826.1, read on the forward strand.
GACGAACAGAGCGCCGGGAAGTTAGTGCGCGGCATCGGCACGATAGCTCACGTCTCCCCATGATCATCAGCCTAATTAAGATCTGACTGCTTTTATGTGATCTTTAGTAGTACATCAAAATATCAATTTGAGACAATTAGCTGCTGAACGTGATAACTCAATTCATCATTCCTGAAGGATTTTTTTCATTCTTTCTTTCACAGGCACAGAATACAGGGGAAGAAAAAAAAGAAACAGCCAAAATATTGGCTCTCACATTGAATGTTTTCTGCCATGCATATCAATGGACACGTTTTTTTTCCCCTCTTTTTCTCAGAGGCTAATTTCAAGACATTAATTACAATTTTATGTTCTCATTAGATGATATAATTCCCTCTCCAAGTCGAGCTTCAAATGACTGTGATCTCCACTCGCCATGTTTTCCCCGGCTTAGGGTAATTCACATGAATTTAAATGTCATGAAACATCAAATAATGAATTAAAGAAAGGGATTTCAGCAGCCTACAATAAAAGAAAGTGACGCCTATGAAAATAAACCGGGCGGTTTTCCCCGTCAAGACTGTAATAATAGGGACAAACCTCTTTCAATTAAATCCCTCCAAAATCCCAGTCCAAACTAATTCAAGGATATTATATTTTAACAAAAGAAAGAAGGGTGCAATAAAAAAAGTCATGCATCTCAGATGCATTGTGGGTCAGCTAAAGCCTTGAGCTCCCAGTCAACAGCAAACTTGTTGCATATGCAGCATTTGAGGCTAAACAGAAGAAGAAAAAAAAACACGTTTGTCCTACTCTACCCGAGAGCTTCTTTTTGCTTTAATTCAACAGCAGTTTCTTTCTTTACTACATTCTTTTCTCTAATGTTTGCTATCTTTATGCATTTCCAGACACTTCAGCAGGCATAGAAACCCCTCGCTGAATACACAACAGAACGTCTTGAAGCGGGACTGAAATTGCTCGTCTCATTTCTCAAGGTTGTTCAATGATAAAGGACATATTTCTCGGCTGGAAGGAAGGCATGGACAATTCTCGCTTGATCCTACTATTCTAAGCCCTGTGAAACCAGGTGACATCAGTTTTTTATGCACTTGTGATTAACAGTTATTCAACTTCACATTTTAGACCGATTTGCCAAAACATAAATGCATTTAAGGACTTTCTATACTAAGAATCTGAGAAAAGCGCTAAAAAATGCCTTTGAAATGGCCAACCTTTAAATTGCTAAAATGATCAAATCCTGTAACCAGTCGTCAATTCATACCAAAATAAGATGTTGCAGGTATTCGAGGTAACGCACAATACCTCCGTGATGCATCAAAAGTAGGCTACACTTCAAAACCAGATAGTTTGGCATCAAAGGTCAGAGAAGAAATAATTATTGTCACGCGTTAAATATTCAGAAAAGTGTAAATCGTCTTTCATGGCGCGGTGCAAGGTTCGCTCTCAGCACGTCTCCTTCATTTCCCTTCAACTAAAGAAGAGAACGTGTCTTGTTCTGCAAAGCCCATTAAAAATCAAAAAGTTTAGTATGTCTAATTAAAATGTAAACAGAGTAATGAAGACATCAGTGATTTAAGGCGATGTCTCTCTCCTTGCCACTGGGGGTATGATAATTACTCAAGCAAATGTGGGAACGCAGGAGAATCTGTGCGCTGCCTAGATTAACAGTTCTGCTGCTAAAACTGCCTTTTCCCACCAGGGGATTGAGTGTTCGCAACCAATCCCCAGCAGGCAGTGCGCTGCCACTTCGCTTTATGTAGCCAGACAGCTTTAGTGACCAGGGACAGTGAAAACAAAAGCTCCGACTCATTGTTTCAAATGGCAGAAAAAAGAAAAAGGAGCAAAGCGCTGCTTATGTTCCGTTCTAATAATTCAGATTGTTTGTTTGAAACACTGGCGCTGCATTAACTTTATCGTCTTTGGTTTTTTTCCTCAGGGCTGTATTAGTGAGTCCATCTGAATAAACAGACAAACAAAACAGAGAAGCACGTTTGCACGGTTTATATTTCTCTGAAATATGGTATAATAAAGTGTCACAATATATCTGCAGTGATTTAAACCACAACAGGCTGGCAAGTTTGATTCATTTCAGTGAATCAGTACAAACTGTCCATTTCTATTAACTGGTTCAAACTTTGATTCAACAATTCATTCGCAATTAAGTCGCTTAAAACGGTTCAGAGAAGTGTTTCACACGTTAAAATGTTTTAGTTAAAATATATGTGAGTAAATTGCTGAGATTATTTTAACTGGATCTTCATTTAACATTTTAAATCATTTCAGGGAATCAGTTCGAACTGTCCATTACTATTTACTGGTTCAAACTTTGATTCAACAATTTATTCGCAATTAAGTCGCTTAAAACGGTTCAGAGAAGTGTTTCACACATTAAAATGTTTTAGTTAAAATATATGTGAGTAAATTGCTGGGATTATTTTAACTGGATCTTCATTTAACGTTTTAAATCATTTCAGTGAATCAGTTCAAACTGTCCATTTCAATGAATCAATTTAATACTCTGATTCCACAACTAATTTGCGACGTCGCTAAAATGTTCACACTCAGTAGTGTTTTTCACGCATTGTAATGTTTTAGTAAAAATATATGCAAGTAAATTGCTGTGAAAAACTTGATTATTTTAGCTAGATCTTTATTTAAGATCATTTCAGTGAATCAATTCAAAACTCTGATTCAACAGTTAATTTGTGACATGTTTACCATGCATTAAAATGTTTTGGTAAAAATATATGCAAGTAAATAGCTGTTTACGATCATGTTATATTAGTGCATTTAAATGAAATAATTAACTATCATGATCCTTCTAGTGTTTTTTCAGAAGAAAAACAGTGTGGATTATTTTTACTTATATTAACTAATCTTTACATTGTTTAACTTCTGACATTACAAAATGGCTAGCTGGAATGAAGTTAAAAAATAAAATAAACAACTAAATCACACTTATAAGCAATTTGAAAGCAAATAGATAAATATTAAATGATCAAACATCATCAAAAGAGTAATACAATATTTTCAGATATTTTTAGCAATATAACTGAACTATACAAACAGAGAAATCACTCATACAATCATGCATTTCTCCTCCAAACCAATTGCTGCGATCAACAAAAGCAACGATGTTCAATAACGTTCTGTGTTCACATCCATCCTCAACGAGTTCAAGCTTTTAAAACGGAGACAACCGTCAACAGAACATTTGCTTTGTTTTGACTGTTATTATCCTGCCGTGCATGTGTGTGTGCGTATCATAATGAACGGGAGTCCAGTGTCCTCACCGCTAGCTGTCAATCACGGTTACGCTCCTCTGATCAGATCACATCGCCGGCTAACTACAGATCAAACCGTCCTGACACATGTTAAAAACACCACATTTACATGGAGCCAGCTAGCGTGACCCTAATGAAAGAGAAAAGACACCGAGACAAACACCTTTCAGTGTCTTTTCTTGCACACGATTATCGACTAAAAATAACCCACAGCGAGCCAAATGAATCAAATCAAGTATTCTGCAAATCAATACGTGTGGCGCGTTTAAGTCCTCATTTGTTGATTCGCCCCATGGAGAGGCCGATAAACTGGTGAGAGATGAGGGCACTTCACCTCTATTCAGGTTTACGATGAATCGCTACATCTTTTACATCATCAGACAGCCTTTTTGTCCAATATCTCAATGGCAGGAACATTTACTGGAGCAGAACGCCTGGAACATTTTTGCTTCACGCCACCGTGCACAATAGAGAGCATCCTAACGCCACGGTCGATACCAGCATTACGGGTACGACAACCGCTTAATAATCAAATCCCAGTAACATTGACTTAAGCAAACAAAAAGGAAAATGTAATGCGTTTAAGATACATGGAAGGGAAAGACGACAGCCTAGAGCGCGAATACTTTCTTCTTCCACGACTCTAGAGGATGATTTCAGAGGCGAGAAAGCGAAACAGGCCTACAGCACGGATAACAGACATATGTGCATTTAAAAAAACATACAAGCCCGTATGCTGTCAGTCACAGCGAGGGAGGTAGAGAGAGGCCGACAGACAGAAAGTGTCTAAATGAGCTGGTGGAGAGGAGCGGGAGGGGGATGTCAAGGATTCATGGTCCTTCATCTTTGCAGTAGAGCAAACACATCTCTCAGTATAGCAACAGACAGCTGCAACCACTTCCAAATGCACTCTAACTTAGATCAGTGAAAGAATTGTCAGCGCACACCGAATCATACGAAGATAACACAGCCAGCTGCCACGAGAGAGAGAGAGAGAGAGAGAGAGAGAAGAGAGAAGAGAGAGAGAGAGAGAGAGAGAGAGAGAGAGAGAGAGAGAGAGAGGGGAGAGAGAGAGAGGAGAGGAGGCGAGAAGAGAGGGATGAGAATGAGAGAAATCCTGGTGAAATGAATTTGTTGCGTTTGCACACGTCCGTCTCCCTTGGGGTTCTTCCTCAGCGTTCGGATGAAAAGCGTGCGAGACTACGCTTAACATATTTGCTTAAAGATGACAAGCCGCTACTGATTTCATTTGAGCTGGGCTTTTGTCTGAAACGGAGACAGGGGGTACCGAATAAGATTTGTTACACAGACTGACAAATGTATCCGTCTGTACGGATGAGTGTTTCATCAATTTGAAACGGCCCCCGAGATCCCCCAAGGTGCTCATCCGCCAGCGAGCCGAGTTAGTCTGAAGGTTCCCTTTAATTGTCACTATTAGATTGAGATAAAACCTGTCATTCTCATTTATACAAACAATCCCAGGAGGCCCGGGCCACTTACACGTCTAACGCACCAACGGCATCGTCTTCTGCCAACGCTGGGCTTCTGAAACCGCAGATCCCGGTATACCTACAGCATGACGCTTGCTGTACTGTGGCGCATACGTGGACCATTGTACGTTATTTATATGAAGAAACATTGCAATGCGAAAATGCACAACATACACCAATTGAAAAACAGGTTTGTGCAGATTAACTATTTTAGAACAGATCTGCATGTGGCTCGCCCAATTAGTCTTTAACTCAAGCCGTTTTCTGAACTAATGCCCAATCTATTTATTTCTTAGTTGACGTCCATAAACTTCCAAATAAAAAGTTTCATTTGTAAAATTTAATTTCAATCAGAGATTTTCAGAAATCATTTCAGATTAGTCAGAAAACCTGCATCACCATATGGTTATTTGTATAATCCATTTGTTTTAGAATTTCTCGCAAAAATAACTGTATTGTGATATATATAGTTACTGGGATTTCAAATACTCGTACCATGATATTCGCTTTTGGCCATTCGCCCACCACTAACCTGTAACTGACTGGCTTGCTAAAGACTCACCTACAGATAGTTATTTCTTGTACTATTCATCTTCTGTTATTCCTATGATCCTTATAGAAACATTCTGTGCTGAGTTTTGTTACTAAACAACTAATAAGGCTGCAATCTACTGTTAAAAAAAAAAAAAAAAAAAAAAAAAAAGTACAACCCCCCCACAAACCTACATAACCCACATTGTTCCATGATGAGTAATAGCTCACAATCCCAGCCTGATACATTTTTCTTCAAAAAGATCTACATGCCAAACACAGATCAATAATACGACTTTGTCATAAACTGTAAAAAAAGGAATACATGCAAATTACTCATGCTGTTTTTTAAGTGTAACCAAGCTGAGCTTGATTTAGACTCATTCAATAATTTAAGGTAATTGACCTGAATAAAACCAGATTAAATGTTCTAGGTTTTTTGTCTAAACATTTTTACAGTGTGATGATAGTCTATTTAAAAACTACAGAGCATTTTACACAAACTCTCCAAACATTAATGGCCATTATGAATATGTAAAATGATGATTTGTAAACCACCAGAACAGAAGGAAATTGAAATCTGCATATTGAAAAATATTATATTTACACCATATGACTGATCATGTCAGATGTGATCATGTGAGAATTCAATCGTTTCCTTGATGAACAATGCTTCTGCCTCACTGTTGCCAATATTAATATCAGACCAACAAGCAAACCAACAAAAAACTTGTTTCAAATGAAGTCATTCAAGTTTGATGAATGTGAATTAATATATGCTATAAACACATTATAGGCCTTTATGTTTTTAGATGCATATTTTAAATGCTGCAAAATATTTGCTTTCCCTAATATAAAAACTCACAAAAAAATGAGATTAATAAAAAAATCCATGTAAAATAATTACAGAAAATTTGGGAAACTGCACAATATACAAATTTGTCAAATAGAAAAGCTGTCGATTTCTAAATATGTTTATACTGCATTTAACAGATTTGTGAAATAAATTTACAGAAATAATGTGTTTGAGCCAATTAAATGCATGATACAGGCAGCTAAATACAAATATCAATACATATTCAAACGTCATAAGAATACAAAACTAATGAACATTACAGTCACATGTTGAAAATAAAAACTCAAATAAAGATTTAAAAATGCATGCAAAATAGCATTCAACATGCTTTTAGATTATTTTCACTGCACTGTACTTATTCATACAATAGAAAAGCGTCTAGTTCTACATATGTTTATACTGCCTGACCCTGTAACAGATTTGTGCAAGACTTTGACAAAAATAATGTGTTTAAGACAATTAACTGCATGATGCAGGCAGCTAAATACAAATGCAGTACATTCAAACGTCACAAGAACACAAACTAATGAACACTGCAGCCAACATATCACTATATGTTTGAAACTTGTCAAAATATTGCCCAAACGCAGGCATCAATCTAATTGTTTGCACGCATCTGCTAATTGCCGCATCATCCGCGCGGGCTGAACGTCTTCTATAGATCTGTGTATAGCGATCTGCCTGTAGCCCTGTGCTAGAATGTCAACACAAGATACATCAAGCAAAGAGGGTGCTGAAAAGGGGAGGGGTCAGCATCTGTCATCACGCACACCACAAAACTCAACATGAGGTTTCATGTCAACCCTGCGGACTCACACGCACAGATACACACACACACAGGCTCACGCAAACTGACGTGCCGTGCAATCAGGAGTGTGTGAAGCTGTCGTGTCGTTTAACATGCTCATAAAAGCCCAGCCTGGGGTTAAACCGGGACCCAGTTAACGATAACAGCGCTTTCACACGTCAGCCGCTCGCTGCGCCCACAAGGAATCACCCCGAACACCAACCTAGCACATCACTTTGTCAAAATAGTATCATATTAAAAGCTTAAAGTATACTTATTAATAACATTTACCTCAAACTCATATCTGCAAAGCTAAATTAGGTCACTGATGCCTGTTGTGTTAATATACCTCTGCTAACTGTAGTGCATTATACATCTAATGGCTTATTAGACCTCCCTACAGGAAAGAAAAAAAAAACATGCTCAATGTCCACTTTGATTAAAACACATCACAAAAAACACTCTACAGTAATGAAATCACTCATCATGTAGTGCATTTTTCTATTGATAGAGCTGAAGAGGCTTGGAAAACACACTTCAGTCTTAGTCAGGCGATTCTGATTATGTTTTTAAATAACAAAATGCAAATGCAAGCGGTATTCAGAAAATAACTAACGTTATAAATGAAAAATGGAGAGTTGTTGTTTTTGTTGGTTAGTTGAGAGTGAACACCAAAGGTTTGAATATGAAAATGTAACAAATCGACATTCAATTGCCTTAAAAAAAAACACTACAAGTTTGCAATGACAGTGGCATAACGTTCAACAAATCAATTTCTGACCTCAAGATTCTAATCTGACAAAATCCACTGAACTAAGAGTCAGAGCTAAAGAATTGGGAAAGAAATATCCACAAGTACAAAGAAGAAAGGACATGCATAGTAAAATAGCTAAATGTGCCTAATGCAGGGCGCACATCAAAAATTCATGCAAATATGTGTTCAAGAACTACATAAAATGTAGTAATATACAACCTCACTGATGGATGAAGTCTCATATTAAGGCTGAAAAATGTATGCGGCCACATACAGTAATTCCTTCTGGTAACTTCTCTATGCCCGCTTAGTGCTTGATACTAAAAAAGTGAATATTTACAGGGAGACATTTCTACCTAATCACTAAACATTGTGTTTTGAGATTGATTTAGTATATATCAAATAATAGAATTGTCTTGAATATATATTAGTCCATTTAAGGTGTTTTGAAAAAAGAGATAATGAATAATGTGAATGCATATCACTCAAGAATTAAGTTTTATGCAGTTTTACAATTAAGCAAATGCCAACTACAACTTCATAAACAGCTAATTAACTCAAACTTAAAATGCTTAACTTATTTAATCTAAATATAGTGGTTTAGAACAAATTCAAGCAAAGATAAAACAAAATATTCGGCAAATGTAAAACAAAAATAGTAATTTTGGTTGTAAAAAAGGGCTCGGTTACAACATTAGAGTATATTTTCAAAAATTATAGTAATATTAATGTTGCATGTCTTCTTTAAAGATATGAAAGATAATACATATTTAAAGACATCGTGCTTAATTCAAAAATAAGTCGCTAGTCATCATTTTGACAGTAAGTTGACAGTGTCAAAGTTCTGACAGACAGAGGTAAACACATCGCACGCGACTCTTATAATTATATATGCAATATATGCAAATTTACACAACTTGTATACAAACACGCTTAAGTTAGATCAAGATGTATACATTAGGAATGCTTTATGTGTGTGAAATTATAGAATCACGCATGCATTATTAACATACAATCTAACAGGTTACGTGAATATAGCTGTTGTTTATAGTCTAGCACGCATTTCATGACTAAAACAAACCACACCATGCAAGTACAAGCACAAATGTAATAGTGTATGCCAAAATATAAACAATAAATCAACGTACCATGTACACTGGAGCTATGATTCATCAAAGGCGCAAACAGGAGAAAGGAAAATGTGAATTCCAAAGGTTGCTTACAGCCACTTTTTCCTCTCAGCTATCGAATTACACTGTGAAAACCAGGGGCCTTTTCGTCAGGTATTCATTTAACCTACATGCATATAATTAAGAAGGCAAAACCAACAAAAGCTCTTGGACAACATGTGAGAGGAGGAGAGAGAGGAGGAGGAGAGAGAGAGGGAGAGAGAGAGAGGGAAGGGAGAGAAAAAACACATGACCACGACAGCGAGCTCATGTCAGTTTTCCTCCCCAGGTTTAAAGAAACGATATTATCTTAATGGAAACACGCATTGTATGTCTTTTTTACTTTAAAAACACATTCGCGGTCCCAAAAAAAGTCAAGAATTAAAAAAAAATGCACATTTCTATGATACGCAAAAAAGGAAGGGTGCAAAAACTTTTTCAGATTATTATTGTGTAGTAGGCTATAATGCGGCTCTAGTGCACCAGAAAGTTACTTTTACGAATTTCAACCCCACCCACTCTCACTTTCCAATGCAAATTGTGATTAATCATATTCAACTATCACTGATCAACTTCATCCGCCTGCGCGTTAACATCCCGTTGCACGCGCGATCACACATCTCGTTTCAAAACATCCATGTATTTAGATATGGACAGCGCGAGCGCTTCATTTCAGCCCGGTGATGCATGGACTGGACATGCGTTGCGATAAAGGCAGGCGCTCGCGCTCCTCTCCTCTAGTCCAGTTTAATTCCTAATTTCGGTGGAAATAGCCGGGTTAACTCTTACCTGTTAGTATGACAGGATAACCTCTCGGGTTAGAGCGGCATCGATCCGACGGGCACGCTGATGAATGCTTCTGCGGGTTAAGCGACTTGAAACCATTCCAAGTTAGTGTGGGGAAGACTGACCACTGCCTCTGCCATGTTGGAATTTCAAACCCCAAACAGCTGCTCTAGAGAAGCACAGCGTGCCGCAGATTGCGCATGCGCGCTGCGCGAGAGCCAAATTCAAAGCAACGGTCAGATTTGCCTAAAACACTCGCTGTCCTGTCACAATACACTGACAGGAATTATTCATCAATAGGCTGTATATGGACTTTTTGGCTCTATACATGATGTATATATAACACAAGAAGTAAAATAAGTGAGTATATATATTTAATATTATTGATATATTGTAAAAATACACGTCGTAAGAGCGAAAAACGTTCACTAAATCACTGCGAGGCAAACGTCACGATCGTTATTAAAAAATTTAATCTATTTTCAATGAACAGACAGAACAAAGGTAAATAACATTCAGAAGAACTAACTTACATTAATATAAAAACACACAGGGGTAGGCTGATAATTATAGAAATAAATGTAACGTTAAAGATTCGCATGAAGTCATCGTTATTTCTATTATGTCAGTGGCTAACTTTACTTATATGGAAATTCATGAACATTACGTTTTAATTAAAAACCTCAATGTCTAAATATTATTTAGTGCTGTCAAATCGATTTATCACATCTAACATAAAATGTATATGTATAAGTTATATATACACACACACACACACAATATATATATATATATATATATATATATATATATATATATATATATATATATATATATATATATATATATATATATATATATATACAGTACACACACATTGTGTATGTGTACAACACAACAAACACCTTTATGTTGGATGTAATTAATCACGATTAATCAGTTTGACAGCACTACAAATATATAATACAATTAAGAAATTAGTGATTTAATAGGCAGTTTACTATTATTATAGTAAAAGCAATTCTGCATGTTTTAATGCTTGAATGCTATTATTTATTGTGGGATTCAATTACAAATAAACCATTAAAACAATTATATTATTTATTATTTAATCTTTATTTGTGTATTTTTATTTGTATCTTTATTATGGTGTATATCTGGGTTTTTGGGGGGGGGGGGGGGGGGGGGGGTGAAGGGCAAATCTTGATGTGTCTTCTTGTATCTGAGTTTGACATCCTGTCGTATATCACACCATGACAAAACCACTCCACACCTCTTCTCTGTCGTCTCCCAGTGCTCTTTTGACAACCCAGAGGGACCTGGCTGAGGACCTGGAGTTTAGACACATGATGTGTACTGTGGAACCCACAGTCCCAGCATGGCCTCTCGCATTCGTGCGCTGGGGCCTTGGGTTGATGCATCGATCTGGCCCTGAGCGTTCCCGATGAGTTTGCAGGCCATTTCCAGTACAGCCCAAAGCCTTTGGAGAATTTCTGCCCGTCGGCAGTCAGCACCACTCCATTCAGCCTTTCCTAGACTGCTTGCCGCAATCTAAGGTAATAATTACTGTACTACTTCAGACCTGATCGGTGGATACCGATTGAGTCCCTCTTTCTATTGTTGCATCTCAAATTTTGATTTGATTGAGTCCCACCACACCTTGCAGCCCTCATTATGTCTGAACAATATGTATGTGATGAGGGTAGAGGAAGCGTGCAATTTAGGAGGGGGGGAAAAAGAGCATCCGATTAAATGCTGCAGACACAAATGGTAAACTGGACCAGACAGGAAAGAACAAAGAAAGCGAGAGAGATTAAATGGCTGTTTCAAAACCCAGTGAGCTGCCTATTCCCTACATATAGGCAGCTGCTTTCTAACTAGTTAGAACCTCATAAGTGACTGATTTGCAAGCATGTAAACTCAGATTTATAATGTTGGTTGACCATCGATTACGATAATGCGTTTTTTTTGTGTCTTCCTCTGGTATGTGACTGATAAGGTCCATTCTGTATGCGCTCACTTTGGGATAGAAAGGGCACGAAAAAGATGCTGTCGGGTTGTATCACATAGCAAAACCAAGTCCCGTCCTATATTTTATTCAATTTTTAATGTCACAATAGGGATTTTTTAATTTTTCAATTTTTTAATGTCACAATTCAATGTCACAATAGGGAAGAAAAAACAAGATCACAATTTCCGTTTCATGCCAACTTTAAATCACAAACAAATATTTAATTAGATCATTTTTTTAATCTATACTTTTCGGTGTTGAATAAAATAACATTTCGTCCATAACTTAGATTTATTTGGTGCATGGATTGCATTCGCTGAAAAAGACTAAATGCAACGCTGCCTTAGAATTTGCCATCTTTATTTACTGTAATGCTACTATCTTTTGGAAAAGTCTTGGAAGTGCTGCTCTAAATTGCTGCCTACTATGTAGGCAGCTCACTAGGTATTGGAACAGAGCGTTTGAGTGAAAGAGAGAGAGAGAGCCAGTAAGCTCTATCAGTACTGTAGATGCAATCAGGACGGTTATTAATCTCCAGGTTGTCAGTGTAAGAAACAGCTGAAGAAAAGCTGTCCGTTAGTATTGGTGTTTCTCTACCTGCGCGGCGCTGCACGGGCACGATGCAGGAGTGATGCAGGAGAGCCTGGCTGTCTGCTGCCTTCGACCATCACTCTAAGGACGAGAGGTCAGAGAGAAAACAACCGCTGCGTAGACTCCAGCCAGAGCGGCCGCCATTGTCTCCCAGCCGCATATGAGAAAGTTCTCTCTGCGCCTTTTGTCCTTGTGTCAGCAGGCAGGACATTCTAAATTATTTTGCTCAGCTGCCTCCCTGAACTCTTGCTACGGCACGTCAACACACACATCATCCAGACACACACACACATACGCACATCGGAGACGTGAGTGTGTGCCTGCACTGCCCTAACATCCACCACAAATCCTCAAAAACACTAACACACACATAACACACTAGCATAACATTAGCTACGGATGGAGCACGGCTCCGGTTTCTTGTTAGTGTATTGATTAGTCGTTTAATTGGTAATTACTGTTCAAGTGCACACCGTTCCCTTGTTGTGAGGAAATTTTGATAACATATTTAGTAATTTGAGCTTGTTGAATCAAAATATTCTGATGAGATACAACAATGCATATTGATATAATTGGCTGTACATTGTTAAACCAATAAGCCACTTACAGTGATTTTACAGTGGGATGTTTATCAAACCCCCATAAAAGCCTGTTTATACTGGCAGGTTTAAATACCCGGAGGTTGGCGAGTCTCTGGTTGCTCGTAGGCGTTCCTACTCGAATGCAGTATCCAGTTTTATCCCGTGGTGGATCGCTCTCTGCGCTCTCATTGGTAGCTGTCACATCGCATCATTGATGATTTGAAAGTTGAAGTTTCCAACTTCAAAAATTGAAAATGAATGACATGATCAGGTATGTTTCTGCAAATTGCTTGTCATCGTGAACAACTGTAAACTGTGGTAATCAATTGCTGTATTGCTTTTACAAAATAGCAACAGCAATACGATAAAAAAAAAAAAAACACCAAGAGTAGCCTATAGCAGCACAATTTATTTGTTAAAAGATTGCGTTCTCGAATCAAAGACCCACGTGATCTTATTACTAAATAAAGACTCAGCCATGTCTATTAAAATTATGAAAAATACACATGTCAACTTTACATTCATATTTCACAGGTTTGGTAAATCCCTAAAAATAAACATTTTACTTCAGAATAGTCAGAGTAACATGATCTCTATTCTAAGCAAACATAAATAAAATTCTTAATTTATCCTGAAGTTTCAATGTGCAATTTCTGAGCCACTAGCACTGCGCCACCTAATGGAATTGCAAAAAATATTGTTTTCAAACAGATCTATCTATGAAAATCTGTCGTTCCCATTCTCACTGTCCATAAAAAATGATTATGCTCTATTATCATATGCGTAAACCATCACTATAGTGGTTAATACCTCACCCGGTGAAGTTTAGCACCAATGTGATCTATATAAGTACTCATTAAAGAGGGTGATGAAATAGTCCTTAAATGCATGACATTGCACCTTAAATGTGTTTTTCCTCACTTCAGCCGCTCATCCATGCTGTGGTTAACAACAGCCATTTATCTAAATGGATTTCAACTGATTAACCATTTAAGTAATAATGATCGGGGCAGTGTAGACTCTGCATTAGTTGCTAATTTGATAGGAATGTGTTTCTAAGGTTGTTTACTTAGACAGACACACACATACACACACACGCACACAGTGAAATTGTCTGGTTCCTCAGGACTGGGGTTAGGGGTTTGTCCAGTCACGTGATGTGCTGTTTTTTAACCTTCTGCCTGCAGACTTTGCTGTCAGCTTCCATCATTTCAACTGAGCTTGGCAGAGATTTCATGAGATTTTTTTTCTTCCGTTCTTTCTTTCTCGATGGAGACAAATGCTTTGGAGAAAAAGCCAAACAATGCCAGCTCCTGAAAGCACAGCTCATGAAGTGATGTGTTTAATTTAATACGTGTTAACGTGGTCTGTAATGCTTTAAACCATGGCAGCATCATTAAAAAAGTCTTTATTTGGTATTACGACTTTCTCCTTGAACCGAGTAACAGGTCTGGTTCTGTTTGCGCTCAGGTGAACCATATGTCAACAGCCAAGATCAAGGAATAGTTCACACAAAATTGAAAATGTGGTCGTTATTTTCACACCTTCGTGTCGTTTCAATCCTGATTGCTATTTTCGATAACTGCGTGAGCAACAGAAAAAATATTTATTTTTTAAGTTTTTATTTATTTATTGGCATACATGGTTCCATGAAGAACCTTTAACATCCATTATACCTTTCTAGTGCACAAAAGGTTCTTTATAATGTCCTTCACACTAAGAAAAAAAATATTTTAAGAACTGTTCACTGAAACGTTCTTTGGGAAACCAAAAATGGTACATGGTAACTCTTTACAATAAGGTTCCAGTTGTTAGCTGCAATAGTTAACATCAACAAACAATGGAAAATACTTATAAAGCATTTATTATTCAAAGTCAATGTTAATTTCAACATTTAGAAATACATTAATAAAATCAAAAGTTATATCTATTAATATTATTTTATGGACCCAAGCTAACAATTAACAGTTATATTTGTATTAACTAATGTTAATAAAAGTAAATAAATGTGTTGCTCATTGTTAGTTATTTTTAGTTCATGCATCAACTAATGTAAACTAATTGTACCTTATTGCAAAGTGTTATCAATTGTTCTTCTTATGGCCTAAGATTTTGGAGACTTCATTTTTAAGAATATATGGTAAAGAGCTGCATGATGTTTCTTTAAAAAAAGGTGAGTAAATGATGACATCATGAATTTTATTTTCCAAAGCACTATTCCAATAATAGAAATGACAGCGAGAATCCAGCCAGTCTGAGGTCGAGATTGTCGGCGAATGGGCTTAAAGAGGGAATAACGGGCAGGCGACAAAGACGAGAGTGAGAGCGGGTGTGAACGAAAGGGAGAGAAATGAAAGGTTTGGTTTCACATTATATGATGATGTGTAGCCAAGTCCCTTTATGGTCTCGGGCTAACGTCCTAATGGGGACAAGCTCGCAGTGGATGAAGCCCAGAGGATAAGATACTAAATCTCGCAATAAAAGCAATGTGATTTACAGTAAATTCCAGCAGGCTGACAGCGCCACAGCTGAGGGCATAAACACGCTCCTTTCAGCAGAGCTCCTTCTCTCGCTGAGAAGTACAATTGCGCGGCCAGGCATGCTGGCTCACCAGCAATGACTTTGATAAATAACCAGGAAGTCCCACTGTTGGCTTAAAACTAGAAGTTGTTCAGTTGCAATTCTGCATTTGTCCTCCTTTAATGGGTATGGAAGTGGCTTTAGCCGTAATCTGGCATTGATTGATTAGGTCTCACCACGGCTCCCACCGCCCCCCTCCTCGCCGTGGAATAGACGCCCGGCCGCAGCTGGGCTCTTGCCGAGCGATGGCTGTATTAGGGCCCTGCACGCCTTATTTACCTGCAACACAAACACAGTTAATTCCACTTGGGTGGACGGACAGAGGGGTGGACTCCGGGAAAACAACAAACGAGAAGTGACATGTTTTCGTTGGTGCTCGAGATATCTAGTGAAGAGGAAAACAACCATGTATTCATAGAGCTGTAGCTGGCAGCCGTTAAAGAGACAGAATGGCCACAGTTTACTGCGAATCCAATGAAGTTTCTGAAGTCTATTAAAGCAATGGCCACGGGTGAGGGCTAGGCATAAACAAAGCATAAAAGACACCATTGTTCAATAAATCACTAAATTAATTCAATATATTTAAAAAAAAATATCATCCACCAAACAATAGGTTGACATACATGCAACATAGCTACCCGGCACATTATAAAATGCATGTGTTTAGTTGCTCTGTATCCAGTTTATTCTCAGTACACTCACGTAAAGCGATACATAGCAAATCTCAATTGCCTGATTGTTTATTTAGTCACAAAATATAACTATATTATCACTCAGCTCATTATATAAAGTTGGATATATACTGTATACTGTATACTC
The DNA here is from genome assembly GCA_036326025.1 of Chrosomus eos. Taxonomy (NCBI): domain Eukaryota; kingdom Metazoa; phylum Chordata; class Actinopteri; order Cypriniformes; family Leuciscidae; genus Chrosomus; species Chrosomus eos. The sequence continues at coordinate 5,502,927 of CM070826.1, forward strand.
ACTAGGGTGTATCCATTCCGCTTCACAATATAGCATTATCTCAACTCCTTGAATGCCTATATCACCGCAAAATGTAAAGTATTTTATCGCCCGCCATTTCATTTATAATGTTTTCCAATCAAAATTTAGAGTCAGAACTGTTATATTAACACAATGCATCTTTACCATGTTCAAGGCTGTTCATAATCTTTAGCATAATAGTCACAATATTTAAATCAATAGTTATTTGTTAATCAGAATAAACAATTCTTACAGCATGTAATATAGTTTGTTAGCAAAACTTTGGGTCTTATAGTCGCACGTAATATAGCTAATATCACATTAATATAAAATATGTCACGTGTGTTTCAGCGGCTTTAAATGTGGCAGAATTTAGTTTAGTATTTATTCCATTCAGAATGTAGAATTAGAAACAATGCTTCAGTTGTAAATTGCATAGTTCAGCAATACGACCAACATGCACAAGTTAGAAATGAATCTGTCTATACTGTACAATAATGGTCTCAAGGCCGTCCTTTGTCATCATTTATTCCAGTATTCATTCAAATCCGATATAATACATGACTAAAAATCAACTCGTGCATATATTGAACCGAAACAGCACCAAGAATTGACCACAAACAAACAGGGTTTGAGGACGATGTTCGACGTAATGAAAAACAATGTTTGTTTTGAATGAGGCGCGGGAGGTTGAAAATGTAATTTCGACAGAGAGCCGGATATTGATTGTGTTTTACCAGCAGCAGATCCATTTTAATTAAATATTAAATACAAATGCAGGACACAAGAGCTACAAGTTGTTTTCAGCTGATCATCGAGCATCTTCTAAGAAATCACAATCTGTGCCGACAGCCCTATTCTTTAATCAAGTATTTAAATCAGGGTTGGGCTGAAATGCAATTCATTTCACATTCAAAGAATACTTTAGTTATTTTTAACAGGAGGCCTTCGTGTATGAATTTTAATGGAGACACTTAAATGGTAATTATTCTACTCAGACTCAAACGCAGGTAACAAATGGAATTCAATCAGTGGCTATGCATAATGACCATCATTAGGAGACAGAAAATAATAATGACATCCTCTCCGCATTAGAGACACGCGCTCGGCGAACTAAACCCGTAGCCATTATTGATCGCCATGGAGATAAGCAATTGTCACTTTCCCGCAGCATTGTGTGTGAATGTTAAATACAGCGGAACAATCCTCACCCCCCACACACCTTTTGTCTGCTGCCTTTTTTTTTTACTTCCATTTTTACAGAGTGACAGAATGCGTTTAGTGTAAAATTTAAACGTGAGTCCGGTGTAAATGGATGGATGTCACCGCACATGTTTTTTCTGTCAATTGTGGTTATTGTGCAAAGGTCACGTGACCCTCTTCATGCTGGTTTTGTGCTAATGTGAAAGGTGCACTGACATCACTTTAAACGGTATATAGAATATGCAAATGACACCATGGAAGTAGTGCTGCACTACAGTAACACAGGTGTAGTTTACGCTTTATGAGTGCTGCACTCTTTCAGTACCTGTGGCATTGAAAGTCAACGTTGAACAAGTGTTTACAAGTGTGCAGACATGAAGTTAAACATTAAACATGACTGTTTCAGAAATATGCCTTATATAAGATAATGTGGTAACCTAGAGACAGCAGCTTTACATATAAAGTTTATCTGTTCAACAACATAAATTATCACTTTTATCAGATTAAACTTTTATCTATGAAATTACTGATCACACATATCATATGTCTAGGTGTGTGTGAGTGTGAGTGTGAGTGTGAGTGTGAGTGTGAGTGTGTGTGTGTGTGTGTGTGTGTGTGTGTGTGTGTGTGTGTGAGTGAGTGTGTCCCCACAAAGATAACAATATCTGAAATCCTTGTCCTTGTGGGGACATTTTTTGGTCCCCATGAGGAAAACAGCGTATAAATCATACTAAGTGATGTTTTTTGAAAATGTGAAAATGCAGAAAGTTGTGTGTGATGGGTAGGTTTAGGGGTTGGGTTAGTGTAAGGGGATAGAATATACAGTTTGTACAGTATAAAAATCATTATGCCTGGAGAGTGGAGAGTCCCCACAAAGATAGCGAACCAGACGTGTGTGTGTGTGTGTGTGTGTGTGTGTGTGTGTGTGTGTGTGTGTGTGTGTGTGTGTGTGTGTGTGTGTGTGTGTGTGTGTGTGTGTGTGTGTGTGTGTGTGTGTAAAAACAGTTAATACTTTAAAGTTCAGGCCAAATATCCGCTGGTTAACAACAGCTCTTTCATATTACCTAGTAGAATATGAACCTACACCTAATGTTACAATTAAATGTTGATGCTGAATGCAAGCAGAACGCAAAGAGTGTAAAGTTAGTTATGGGTAAATATATGAGCGCTAAAGGCACTGGTTATGAGTGAAGATTGAAGAGTGTAAAGTTATTGTAATTGCGTGTCAGGCGGATGCTGTGGAAGGTGAAGGACAATGGTGTTTCGTCTGGCTCTGAGCCAGTGGACAGCACGCGCTCACTCGCTCCCTCCGTCCTACAGCTTTTTTTTCTCTCGGCATCTCTGTCTTTCTTTTACACATGCACATATTCACAGGTCAGTTTCCCTTACACACCTAAACGCTGTCTCTCTCTCTCGATCCGCTAGCTGCAGACCATTGGCGGTGCGGTGCGTTGCGTTGCGGTGCCAGGGTCTGAGCCCACCCCAGGTGAGACAAGCTCCGCTGCTTTGATGGATCTGCCATTTCAGCCCGGCTCTGTCCGACAGCAGGAGCCCAGGCCTTCACCCTCTCCCTCTTTCCCCCGCCCGCTCATCTCTTAATCTCAGAGAGAAAATATATATCCTATATCTCACAGATACATCCCTCTGAGCCGGCTGGAACAGCACTCATCTGGAATACAGACCAACAGGCTATTATTTATTTAATGCACTGACAGAGAGGAGGAGGAAAAAACAAATGGCAGACATGAGATGTAGGCAGTGAGCGGCACATAAGAGTTTGAGCCAATTAGTCAAAATAGTCAAGAACCTGCGGACATTTAACGTGGAATGGATGTAAACATGTAAAATGTAATAAAGTCGACATGAAATGTGGATGATCGCAAACCACATATGTTTCGTATTTCAATGAGAAAAAACTAAGACGGGACTTGATTTTATCCATTTTGGATCGTGAAAAATAGACGTTACATAACAGAATGGATTGTGATGGTTGATTGTAAAGGGTTAAAAAAAAGAAGTGGGCGTTCACAAAAACATGATTTAATTGCTGTTGGTCGCCAAGTTGTTTTTGGCTTTCATACTGCTGGATGTTATGCTAATGTTTTGCACAATTAGACATTGCTGATGTGCAAATCTGATCACAAACGGGACGTGCTGTTGTAAAATTAGATTTCTGGTTAATAAGATTCTCTGCAGGTAAATGTTGCTCAAAGCCCTATTTTTTTTTTGCTCATATGTGACTCAGATCTGTTTTTGTCATGACAGTGTGAACAGCACAAACACATGGAATCTGATATTTTCGATTTCAATTTGTGCCACTTCAATATGTGGTCCTAAATCCGATACATGTTTTGCAATGTGACCTCAGTCTGAATAGTCATATCGGAAATAATGCGACTTTTACGTCACTCTAGATCGATTTTCATCAATTCTGCGCTCATGGGAGTCACTTCAAAGATTTTACACACCCGAAGTTATCAAGAATGTTGTGAAAGGTAGTCAGTGAAGGACAATGATGTGTCAGAACCATAGACTGTAAAAAAAGATGGACGACTCCCCTCCGCTCTTTTCCATTGGAGAGAACTGAAGCCGCTAGTGTCCCGATAAGGCGCTGACATCTTGGAACTTGAGTCTGCGCAGTAGCGTTTTCGGGACCAGTCATGTGTAGTCGTGAGCAGGAAGTAACCGGTTGTTAAGTCGTGACGTAAGCGCTCTCCGATAATACTGTTTCCGGGTCCAAAGGCCGGGTCCTCTCTACCTACCTACCGCTTTCACCGGAGTTTTAACGTGTTCCCGTGTTGTTTAAATAGATCGGAGTTAAAAAAAAAACAAGTGACATTTAACTGTCATCTACCGCTTTCCCTGTGACGAGAAAGATAAGAGAAAATGGCGGCAGTTGATTAGGTAAGTTACAAATCTTAAACGAATGAAGAAACTTTGGCCCAGTGGGTGCTGCATCCCTTAATCCCTAGTAACACCCACTGGCACTGAAGCGAAAAAAGCCCTTTAAGAAAAGGTTTTATGTAGTCTAGGATCTGAAAGATGAGCGGAGCGCTTGGGCCCGGAAGAGGCTAAACATCACGCGTGACGTCAGACTTAACAACCGAAAAGCCGCGAAATCAAGGCCCCGCCCCCACTCTCGTTGAATCAATCGCAAGCACACGCCCTGCACTTTTCTTAAGTGGCCTCTGTCTGCTCCGTTCTCTCCAATGATGTCTGCTGATTGCAGTACCTCGTTAAAATAAGGTAAATACAACTACTAACCACATAATCAACATTATGAAAAAAAGTTGTTGGTGCTTCAGTGACTACTTGCACAGAGAAGCTGTCAATCACAGCTGTCAATCATGATATCACAGCACCGTTTTTATAGCATCAAATAACTAACTAAAAACTAACTTATTTTAAAAACAAACACTTGAAATTACAACGTGATAGAAACTACAGTAAATGACAGAAACTATCTTTAGAAAAAAGATATGTGAAGTGTAATTAAATTATTTAGTTGGTCTCGTTGAATAACATGGGGAGGCGGGGCTTATGAGCTATACTAGGACCGGTCACCGGGGGGCGATCGAGACGTTTTGGCTTCACTTTTAAGGGCTTGTGCGGCACGCTTGTTCAGAACTCGTAAGTATTATAGTGGCAGCTCTACATACAAGCAAAACATCATAAATGTTTAAAAACTCTGCTCTCTTTTTTTGCATCCTCGTTTTTGTTTTTAATATTGCCTGCGCATAAATTCGCTAGGTTCCGCAGGAGATCACACAATAATAAATGCATAATCTCTTACTTTAATGTCCTCCGTGTTTACATGCGTATGACAGTGTTCTGCGTGACGTCGTTTTATAGTTCTTTTGCGCATGCGGGTCAGTTCAGGACCACTATCTGTTCACACTGGAATCTGATATTGGCCACATTTAATACAACAATGGGAACAGCTATTCTAAAAAATCGGATCTGAGCAATCAATCGGAATTGAGCATTAAGGCTTGTGGTGTGAACGTAGCCTAACTTGTAAGTCTAGTCTTAGCAGTTTATAAAACCAGCCCCAGGTCAGAGAAAAGTGGTTTCACAATACGACCAAAAACATGCATTGACCGCAAACAAGGTCAATATTCATATTGACATTAAACAGTGCTTGTGTTTTACCCTCCTATATATTTAAAGGGGTCATATAATGGTACATGCACTTTTACAAGTTGATTGTACTGAAATGTGTGTTGGCAGTGCCTGTACACACCCATCATATAATGATAAAAATCCATCCAGTGATTTTGTTTTAATCTCCTTATACGTTTTCCCCTGCCTCAAATCGAGCGTTCGACCGTGTGACGTCATACGGTCCGACGCCCCTCCCACTATTGTTGATTGACAGCAGCGTTTCAACACATCCCCGCCCTCGCACGTGAGCGAGCTGTCAATCATAGTGCGCGCGGACCGGTGTCGTGCCGAAAAGTACTCTGGATCATGTCTATAAGCAGAATGGAGTCTAAGCGAAGCGGTGTTCTGTTCTTGGGTGCAATAAGGAACACAGCAGTCATTTTAATGTTCCTAAATCCGAACCGCTGAAGACGCGGTGGCTGAGTTTGTTTTCGAAGGGAATATTCCCCACGATCAACGTCAATGCTTTCATGTTTGCGCGAATCATTCCTCACCTGAAAAAAGATCGGTACCAACTATTCGTGTTCCTGCACCTCCAGAAGAACTGAAGTGAGTGTAGCGTTTTATTAACCTTTATATTAATAATTATATTAATCTTTGCAAATCGCTCGCTTCACGAATGCGAATTCATGAATGCGGCGAAGGTTTACACTCAACATTACGGCATGTTTTCTTACAATAATAATGAGAATTTTTAAATAAAGTATATTACAAACTTTTAATTTAGACCCTAAAGAATCATATTAGCTTGTACAAAAATGGCATTATATGACCCCTTTAAAGAAATCAACCAGAAGTATTAGATATAACACTGAAGAGGTCGATGGTTTGCGATATGCGTTTCAGATCTTGATAATTTATGGACGCATTATATACAGACTAAACAAATGCCTTTTTGAGACTTGTGAAAAGGAAAATGTCTTAGCCTCTTGAATGGATATCAACCGGCAGGCACGTTTTTTTAATTTTTTTTTTTTTTTTTTTTTTCGTATTGTGCAGTCATGTTTCTTTGGTACATTCACATATTATTATCACTGGGGCCTTTTATATTTAAAAGCCTCGTTGAGGTTTCCTGAAGAAGGTCACAACTGTTGACCATAAAATGTCATTTTCAGCAACAATGGTCAGTGTTCAGGGAGACATGGTCAAAGCACGTGGTTTTAAAATACCCACTAAAACACAATTTTGTCTTCCTCTCTCTGCATTCGATGTTGAAGTGGAACTCCTGAAAAACCCACCCATGCCAAGGTCGTTCAATTAACGCCTCTCCCTTTCATGACCGCCAGGAGTGTGTGAGAGAGAGAAAGAGAGAGAGAGTTAGATTCTCTGTCTATCGCGCTAAAGTGCTGCGTCCATAGCCGTGGCCGCCCAACATCGTTTTCACAGCTGGAATATTTTGGGAAATGCCGGATATGCTGTAAAAAGGTCTGGCAATCCATACGAGTGAATAGCACAGGACCAGAGATGAAATTATAACGCTGAATGCAAGTAGAGATTCTAATTCAAATTTTAAGAGATTTATTACTTTATGTGTAGCAAGGTCATTCACATTCTTAAATTCACTCCAAAAAGCCTGTGAAGATTAAATAAATATGACAAGAAAACTAAAGGGAGACTGTTATGTTTTTGCTTTGCTGCTCAGGTTGATTAAACCCCAATATGATACGAGTAAAGTGGCCTTGCTTGATTATATGCAACACAAAATCAAAATTTACCCTGTTTAATACAATACATTAAAAAAAATATGTGTAATCTTTCATCAAAATATAACTAGCTCGAATTCCGGTATGTAATTAGCCATATTTATCTGCCACAACAACGAGGAGGATCTTAATGCTAATTTGAACTGATAATTGCACATCATATACAACTAATAAAACAAACAAAAAACAATACATTTTATAAAACTAAGTAAAGAACAGCAGCATTCGATAAAATATTTCCCAAAAGCAAAGAAGACATGCTGCATCTCATTATCTGAACCTTTTCATTTCCATTAACCATCTGAATGAACTGATTCAAAAAAGGAATCATATTTCAACAATGTTAAATATAAGAGAGTAAACTGGTTAGTTACTACATGAATGACGACTAATACAACTAAAAACACACTCATTTATATAAAACCAAGTAATGAACAGCAGCTTCTAATAACATTTTACCCCAAAAACGAAGAGCATATGTTGCGACTCGTTTTTTTAACCAGTTAATTTACATGAACCATCTACAGTAAATTAACTGACTCACAAAAAGGAATCTTGATACATATGATATGAGAGAGTAAACTAATTGTTTACTGCATTTACAACAATTGTACTGGTTTGGAAATACAAATGTGCAGCTTTTGTTGTCTCCATAAAGCACTAAACTGAAAATAAGAGGATATTTGTGATTACCGCCTTGGCAATGAAGTTGTACACGCAATAAATGTTACCAGATACAGAGCTACTTAATGCTAACTGGTAAACGTAGATTTATAGCGTTGTATAGAAACCAGCTAAGCTACTGTTATACAAACGTAGATAAGTTAATAGCTAATCACTAATTTAGTTAGTTACTAATGCTGAATGTCTGTTAGTGTCACTATGTAAATCTGTGCTAATCTGTCATTTGGTTTCTGTGTCTAATTAAATAACTTTATTCCCAGCATGAAGATCAGTCACTGGTCCTTCAATTAGAGTCATTAGCATATGCCAATAGAGACGTTTCATACTGGCAGAATGATGTCACAGCTTCACTTCACCTCTGATTTTATCTGAAAGAATTCCAACCTTATAAAGAGAGAAAGAGAGATCGGGTGAGGAGGGTCACTTCTCAATAAAGAGAAGAAAAATTAGCTATGAATATGTAAACAAACAACACTGATAAAAGAAATACTGTTATCAAAAATAAGATGCAATCTTAATAGGAAATATTTTAAATTATATATATGATCTTAATATTAAACGGATACCATACAGTAGTTCAAGCTTTAAATTCTGATGTGATGTTGTATATAACACATTGATAAAAAGGGTCAGTGAAGACATTATAATGTTACAAAAGATTTTTCGTACAAAGATTTCAAATAAATGCCATAAAAACATGAAGATGGACATGAAAGACATGAAACGAGAATGATTTCTGAAGGATCATGTGACACTGAAGATGATTCTGAAAATTCAGCTCTGATCACAGGAATAAATTACATTTAAAATTATATTACAATAGAAAACAGTTTTACATTTTAATATTTCACAATATTACTGTTAATATTACAATATTTTTTATCAAATAAATGCAGCATTAAAGAGAGCATAAGAGACTACTTTTTTACATCAATATGGTCAAATATTGTTGGCCTGCATGGCTGATATATCAGTCCATCACTAATAATTTATTGAACATTGATATCTTTCATGATGTTGACAGTGACTTCACTACAGTTTTAGGAGTTTTAGCCATTGCATTTTGCATATAAAGCATGGAAACATTACATCAATGCCTCTCATGGTTTATTGCTTTAACAAAACAACAGCAATATGATTTCAAACCCCAATGCCACTTTTATTTGCAATCAGGCAGTAAATCACCAGTAAATGTGTCCCATTAACCAGTGGAGTACAGCTCATAATGTTTCCCAGTGCAGTTACTGAACAATGTACATCAGCTGAGGATCTGAAAGTGTTCCTCGTGTCTTCCCTATAGCTCGACTTCTCTTTAGCTAGCACTTACCATGCCATTGATCAGTGTAAATATTAATTAAAATAAACAGCTATAAATAGAGGCTACATCTCACCTACAGCAGCCTCCTCTAATACCTCCATTACACATATATACACTTGCTCAATATATTGACTGCAGCAGTGAGGGCGAGCTGATAGAAAACGCATGTTTTCAATGTCAAAACAACAAAGCGGGCCAGACTCCTGCTGCAGATATTTTGCATTATAGATCTGAACAGCCAAGAGAAAGATTTGGATGTGTGTGCGAGGCTTACAAATCACCTGCTTATTATGAAAAATAAAGGAAAGTAGCAACAAGGCAAGGCAACACAATAAAAGTTTCATGCAACTTCAAGTCTTGGTTCCTTAAATGTAAGATTAAATTGCAAAGAAACAGCAAGATAACCGGGATGATCTCATTCGTATTCGTAGGTAAGCATACACATACATTTGTGTATGTTGAAGCAGACCCTGAATCATACACATTGAATATGAAAATAAATAGCAATACATTGACAGCATGAATTTGAATGCAATTGAGGTTAATATTCATACTGAACCCCGTAGCCTAACATTTATCAGTGAAACCATCAGAGAAATACTGTTTAGAGGCACATTTATTTACAGATTTACAGATTAAATCCAAAGGCTAATGAAAGATATTTAGACTGGTGTTATCATCATTAACTAAAACTAAAAGTTTAATAAAAAAATAAATAAAAAAAATTCATTTACTTTAAGCTGAAGTACTAAAATAACTCAAATGAATTAAAACTTAATTTAAACATAATATAAAATATAAAAAAATATTATATAAAATATAAAAATAAAAGCGAATTTAAATGAAACCATCTAAATAATTGCAGTAGTTTACTTCAATACTTAACCAGAATGTATGATGAATATCATTATTGCTAATATATATATGTGTGTGTGTGTGTTGTGTTTTTATGTTGTAAATAAAAGTATATTTTAATACATGTCAAAAATTTCACCTTTAATTCAATCTGTTACCTGCTGTTTCTTTGTAATTAATTATAATTATCTTTCTGTCGAGCATTTAGACAGATGGGCAGATAGTTTAGAAGAGGAAAAAGATCTATATGTGCAAGAAAACCACCTCTGTTTTATGAGACCTCGAGTTTACACACAGCCGAATTACATCCTGATGTTTTGTAGTCTCTCTCTCTCTCTCTCTCTCTTCTCTCTCTCTCTCTCTCTCTCTCTCTCTGTCTCTGTCTCTCTCTCTCTCTCTCTCTCTCTCTCTCTCTCTCTCTCTCTCTCTCTCTCTCACACACACACACACACATAAGTCACGGTGAGCGATGGACTCCTCAGTGTTTACTCACTCCAAACCAAATGATCTCTCTGCAGCTCTGCCACTTCAGATGTGAAATGGAATTTGCCGGCCTGTTCTATTCCGAGTCCATTTCTCTCACCGTGCGCTTTACCAATTCCCAAATAGAGTTCACTCGCTCACAGATAATGTTTGTGAGGATTGAGCCCGACTCCTCGGCCGTTCAGCAGGCCCTGGGGAGGGACCTCCGGAGAGCCTTGCAGGTGGATTGGAAAGCGCACGACGCTCGATTTCATTTTGTACTATTTGCCAAATTGTGTTTGTTCATTTGAAGATGGTTGGATATCTACATTTAGTTGTGTGATTGAGCACCGGAGCAGGAATTGCACCGGCGCCCCCGTTAGCTTGTTTTTTTGGCTGGGCATCACAGTCCACCAGACCATGTTTGAAATGTCACCTGAAATTAACTCCTCTCTGTGTCTGCTATAGCGAAACCAGAGTGACGATCAATCTCCAATCTGACTTTTCTTACGCATTTCTGCAGTGGCGGCCATTGACATTTGTGGTGTACAATTGAAATATTTGAGTTTGTAGGCCATTTACTTTTGCTTGATTGCATTATATGCATGACGACGTGCTAGATAACCAGGATAATCTCATTCTATTCGTTGGTAGCGTACACATATGTTTAAGTTGGGTAGACGTTGATTCAGACACTTTGAATATGAATATCAACACACTGACAGCATGAATCTAATAGTATTCATACAAAAACACATAGCATAACATTCATCAATAAATGATGGAGAAAGCCTCATTTGTTTAGGAAATCCAAATGCTAATAAAAGTTATTTGGACCAGTTATTATTGTTAAATAAAACTGAAAACATTTTAAAAAATCATTACATGAAATTACACTGAATTATATATTGATAATGAACAAAATTCATTGACATTTGTACGTCTTTAAGGTTTATGTTACAGTGTGTTTTAATATCAACATCGACACACACATATAAATAGCAATGAATATTAATGAGATCATGTTTGAAGATTTGTCACAGGGGAACCCACAAGTAATCGTCTTCAAATCTCAATATATCATCATTATTATTATCTTGTTTATGTTATAGTTATTGAACATTTCTGTCCCCTAGAATCTGTCCCCTTTTTGAGGAGGAAAAATTCTAAAATCATTCTAGTTTTAAGGGATTGATTATTATAGCTTTAAACTTCTTTATTGAGTCTCTTGAATTCTTATTATTTATTTGTTTTATGTTAAACATGGAGGAATGTCTCTTTTGGTCTTGTTCTTCATTTTAAGTATAAATCAGCAGAGTTTAGTGAGGTTTATGCTTAAAAAGTAAGCAATTAGCCAAATAAGTGGAAAGAAACCTAAACATAATTCACAATTTTACTTCTCAATTTAATTTTTCCCCCCAATACAACAATATCGATTAAGAGCATGATTTTGTGCAGTGCATATTTCAGATTTACTTACTGAAATGCCTCAGTCTAATTAAAAACGAACAGTCCGGACATGGATCTCCCTGATCCGCACTGGCAGAACCATGATCATCTATTAGTTTTCCATTGTGTTGCTGCTCCAGCGGTCCTTCCGTGAGGACTAAACCTGTGTTTTTGTCTGTTAATTGGAGAGCAGAGGGGACGAAACACCATTGATAGGTTCTTCTCTCAATCAGTGCATCACGCTGTGGAGAGAGAGAGGTCAGAGGCTGGATCGGCCCGTGTCCCCGCGGACACCCTGCTGCGGCCCGACCAACACAGCAAACAATTAAACACACGGCTCTTCTGGCCCAAGTGGCTGGAGCGGTCGAGCCAGGAGAAGCTGCAGCCCAGCGGGTTGTTGTTAGTCACTCCTTAGAACAATAAACTAGTGGCCTGAGCAATCAATACGGCCACAGCCGCGACTGCTTCCATTATCAGCCACTCTGAGGCTCGCGGATCCACATGCATCCCTGAGCACCTGTGTCTCTGTCTATCTCTTTCAACATTTCTCCATCTCGGGGTAATCTCAGAGACTCCAGTCGTCTCACACAAGGACTAAACGCTCGGGGTCTTTCAGACAGCATTCACTGCATCGCTACAGGTCCTTCAGGCACACGCATGCATGGCTTTATCAGCCTCAAATAACATGCTTTTAGTCTGTTAACAAACCTTATAATGCTTACTGGAAAAATAATACTAAGCACTTGTGGAAATTGCAAGCTCCTATTAGGTTGAATTAATAATTAAAGTCAAATAAAGTAAAATGAAAGCTATGTTTACAAGATACTAAGTTGATTCAATAAGCAGTAAGTGTCATAATATATAAATGGCATAAATATAATATAATGATATTGTCAGGGTTGCTGCAGGTAGCTGAAGACGAGGACAAGGGCTTCAATATAATAGATTTATTAAACAAACGAGAAAACATCCGAGAACAAAAGAACAGAACTCCAGGACTTCAGGGTTAACATACAACCATACATTGACGACGATCGACAAACACTGAGGGAAAACACAGGGTTTAAATGAACTGAACCAAACGAGATAATTAACTGAAAACAGGTGCAGAGAATTGAACACAAACGAGGAGCGGGAAAACTAACAGGACTAAACCAAAAATTACACAAGACAGGGGAAAACAAGATTACAAAACAGAACTAAACACACTGAAACGTGACAGTACCTCCCCCCTCCCTGAAGGCGCGTCCTCGCGCCGTATAACATCCAAAGGGGTGGGAGGGTGGGCGCCCTGGAGGCTGACGAGGGCATGGTGCAGGTCCGGGAAACCTCCAGGGCGGAGCAGGCTGTGGGCGTGGCCACGGCGGAGTAGGCTGTGGGCGTGGCCAGGGCAGAGCAGGCTGTGGGCGTGGCCAGGGCGGAGCAGGCTGTGGCCGTGGCCAAGGCAGAGCAGGCAGTGGGCGTGGCCACGACGGTGCAGGCTGTGGGCGTGGCCACGACGGTGCAGGCTGTGGGCGTGGCCACGGCGGAGCAGGCAGAACCTCGGGCGTCCAGGGTGGAGCTGTGGGACCCTCGGGCGTCCAGGGCGGAGCTGTGGGACCCTCGGGCGTCCAGGGCGGAGCTGTGGGACCCTCGGGCGTCCAGGGTGGAGCTGTGGGACCCTCGGGCGTCCAGGGCGGAGCTGTGGGACCCTCGGGCGTCCAGGGCGGAGCTGTGGGACCCTCGGGCGTCCAGGGCGGAGCTGTGGGACCCTCGGGCGTCCAGGGCGGAGCTGTGGGACCCTCGGGCGTCCAGGGCGGTGCAGGCTATTCAGGTGGCCACGGCGGTGAAGACCCTTCAGGTGGCCACGGCGGTGAAGACCCTTCAGGTGGCCACGGCGGTGAAGACCCTTCAGGTGGCCGCGGCGGTGAAGACCCTTCAGGTGGCCGCGGCGGTGAAGACCCTTCAGGTGGCCACGGCGGTGAAGACCCTTCAGGTGGCCGCGGCGGTGAAGACCCTTCAGGTGGCCACGGCGGTGAAGACCCTTCAGGTGGCCACGGCGGTGAAGACCCTTCAGGTGGCCACGGCGGTGAGGACCCTTCGGGCGGCCATGGTGGTGAGGACCCTTCGGGTGGCCACGGTGGTGAGGACCCTTCGGGCGGCCATGGTGGTGAGGACCCTTCGGGTGGCCACGGCGGTGAAGACCCATCGGGTGGCCACAGCGGGGTTATTTTTCCGGGCCTCCGTGGATCTTTGGCCGGCCACGGCGAAGGCGTATAGCCCCCCCCCCCCCCCCGCCCCCCCAAAATTTTTTCGGGGAGAAGGACAGGTTCAGGAACGGAAACAGACTTGACATCAACGGGCGCTGGGTCAACGGGCTCTGGGTCTGGGTCAACGGGCTCTGGCGCTGGGTCAACGGGCTCTGGCGCTGGGTCAACGGGCTCTGGCGCTGGGTCAACGGGCTCTGGCGCTGGCGCTGGGTCAACGGGCTCTGGCGCTGGGTCAACGGGCTCTGGCGCTGGGTCAACGGGCTCTGGCGCTGGCGCTGGGTCAACGGGCTCTGGCTCTGGCGCTGGGTCAACGGGCTCTGGCTCTGGCGCATCATGGGACTCGGAACTCGACGGGGCCAGCACATCAGGGGACTCGGAACTGGACGGGGCCAGCACATCAGGGGACTCGGAACTGGACGGGGCCAGCACATCAGGGAGCTTGGGGCTGGATTCATGCTCTGGCGGGCAGGCGACGATCTCTGGCTGGACGGTCTCTGGCTGGACGGTCTCTGGCTGGACGGTCTCTGGCTGGACGGTCTCTGGCTGGACGGTCTCTGGCTGGACGGTCTCTGGCTGGATGTGGCTGACGTGAACCCCAGCCTCGGCAGCCATCTTTTTGGCTAATCGCACTGATATCAGCGGGGGATCAGTCATACTGGATATCATCCAGGGAAGTCCAGGGACCGATCTGGTGGCAGGGCTGATGCGGTGTGCAGGCTCTGGCGGGCAGGCGATGGGCTCAGGCTCTGGCGGGCAGACGATGGGCTCTTGCGTTAGCGTGCAGGTGATGGGCTCAGGCGCTGGCGTGCAGGTGATGGGCTCAGGGGCTGGCGGGCTTGGAACTGATTGGAGTGGGAGATCTTCCACGAGGTATTCGGATCCACACGACCATAGCGTGTGATCAACGAACTCCAGAAATGACAAATTGAGATCCTTCACTAGAATTATCTGGGCTAGCGGGTCCTTCAGACCACCCCAGAAACTCCGTTTCAGTTCCTCTTCATCCTGAGTCACATCATAATACAGGTCTAGGTAAAGACCAGCGTGAGCGTATTCCTCGAGTGAGCGCTCTTCTTGGAAGAGGATTGGATTTTCGAAGGGGCTCACCTCTTTCTTCTTCCTTCTACTCATTTTCAGTTTTTGGTCGATCGTTCTGTCAGGGTTGCTGCAGGTAGCTGAAGACGAGGACAAGGGCTTCAATATAATAGATTTATTAAACAAACGAGAAAACATCCGAGAACAAAAGAACAGAACTCCAGGACTTCAGGGTTAACATACAACCATACATTGACGACGATCGACAAACACTGAGGGAAAACACAGGGTTTAAATGAACTGAACCAAACGAGATAATAAACTGAAAACAGGTGCAGAGAATTGAACACAAACGAGGAGCGGGAAAACTAACAGGACTAAACCAAAAATCACACAAGACAGGGGAAAACAAGATTACAAAACAGAACTAAACACACTGAAACGTGACAGATATATGATATGATATGGTATGATAATGCCATAAATCCACCCCTAAACACATTGTATAATAATAATATCCAAAAAATAAATATCAAAATAACAAATCAGATTGGTTGATTCTTGTCTATTCATGTTTAGGTTTGTTAAATAAATTAGTATCCTAATTAGTTTTTTAAACATCCTATTAAAACTACAAATTAAATGTATGTTCATTTTTCTTACTTCAATCTTTTTTTCTTCATGTTTTAAGGTTAAAAGTTATTTTTGTTCTTGTTGGTGGTTGAGGAAATTTCCCCTCCAAATAAAGTGCTCAATGTAAAACTATAATAGCCGTGTCGGGTGACGTCACTTCTTGTTGACGTTTAAAGTATTGTCAAACAAAATGGAGGCTAGCTAGACCCTCCCTCCTCCTCATCCGCGCACTAACCCCCCAAACCCCTCCCCCAAATCCTTCTTGTCGGTTATTGGCTGGAACAGTTTGTTTATGTTTCGTGGCGCGGGTCGCTACAGTTTGTTTTTGTTGCCGTTTGTGGAGCCTGGGGTGTCTGCGGAGACCGCGTCTTTTTACAGTGTGTTCAGGGGACAGGCAGCTAGCGGATAGTGAGGAGATGTTTGCTGTATGTGACAAAAACATTTTTGGGCCTAAAAAATGCGCGTGACATCGCTTAGAGCACCTTTAATGTCTGTTCACACCAAGGACAATAACTATAAAGACAATGATAAAGATATAGTTCTAAAAATCATTATCAATATTAAAGAATAGCAGACTCCACACCACAATTATACTAACCAGCACAGATAAATTATATAGTTGGAATCACTTTCAGAACGATTTTATCCAGCTGATGAATGATAAAAACACTGACAGCCAATCAGAATCCATCCTCGAGTTCGAGCATGTAAAGTGACATACAAGTGCGGACTTAGAACAAATAGATCGATCTTCTCATCCGCTGGTGTGGATACTGAAATGGTATCTTTGTGTGAACATGCCTTTAGTCTTGGAAATGTGGAGGGAAGCCGAAGAAATTACCGTACAAGACCGGAACTTTCATTTACAGTAGAAGAGAATTTCTTAAAACATTGAATCCAGCACATAAACTCCACCTTTTCAGTGTCTTCCTGTGAAACAAACGGAAAGATAACACAAAAAGACACACAAATTTAGGAGATTCGAGCTGTATTCCCAGACAGAGAGCAAGTGTTACTTTTCTTCTCTGGAAATAGGTATCTGCCAACACTGTAAAAGCAGCACTGTCAGAGCCATTGTGAAGCTCAATGATCATATTGTGTGCTGAGTAGAGCCAGGGGGCATTTAGCACAGAAAGAACACGACAGTTTGTGTGTGTGTCTGTGTGTGTGTGTGTGTGTGTGTGTGTGTGTGTGTGTGTGTGTGTGTGTGTGTGTGTGTGTGTGTGTGTGTGTGCAGAAACACAGGCGTCTTGCCTGAGGGGGAAGTTAACGGATCCGCTATCAAAGCCCACACACACACACACACACACACACACACACACACACACACATAGGTAAAGCACACTAAACTCTGATAAAGAACACAAATAAAGAGAGGAAAATAGGAACATATTTGTATTCACAGGTACAAAGCAGAGAAAAGGAACGAACAAGAGAGCGCGAGGGATGAATGAAGTCAAACGACATTCCACTCTCGTTGACTTTGTTGTTCCACTCTGCGCTGCCATTGTTTGACTGCTGGATAAAAGAGAGTGTTTGTAATGTGAGACCAGACTAATGCGATCATTACACGGCCCTCATCAACCTCTGCCGGAGAATACACAGAAAAAACACATCTATGACAAAATCAGTGTTTTGTGGACATACTGGGTCTGACAAGTGAATACAGTCCATATTACCTCACTGAAGCATTCATACTGAAGACGTCAAATCTTGTATTTGGGACAAAACATATAATGCAATGCAATACAATGAACATTCCTCAAAAGCCTGATGGATCATATTTGATATTAACATTATTTAAAAAAAAAAAAAAAAAAAAAAAAAGATGTATTGATAAGTAAACGTAAGATGCTTCAGGCCAGTAAATGTTCATCTTGAAATATTATTAACAGTATAAAATGTACTCTTACATTTATAAAAGTCTATAAACTATCAATTATATGACAGAAGTATTGTAGTAGATTGTGTGCAACAAGTTTTAATCAAACTTTTGATCATGCTGATAATTTAGAGGCTTCAGAAATGTGTTTCAAATTTGATTCAAGCTTCTTTTTTTTTTAAGAGAAATAAAATAGGGTGGGACTTGATTTCATCCATCAGGAATTGATTGATTGGATGGTGAAAAGTTGGTGTTAGATACAAGAATAAAGTGGTTGAGGGATTAATGATGTCACCTGAAATTAATAGACATGTCAAAGGCAGAGCAAAAAAAGTGATTTTAAAATTTAAAATAACATGCACACAAACACCAAAAAGTACTATAACATTTTTTTTTACATTTACCATATTAGTACAATTTTTGGAGGAACCTTGGACTACTAAGTAATCCCATCGCTGTCTCTCGGTACACACATGGTACCGCCACAGTACTTTTTCTGTAAGGGTTTTTTAAGCATCACATGTCAAGCTGTTTTGAATAATAAAACAAAATGAAAAGAAAATTATCAAGAGAGATGCATCACTTTTAATTGGTAGTCTTTACCAAATTATGCATTTTGTAAAATTACTATATTGTAAATGGGATAAAATGAGTTCATATCATCCACCCCTACTTTATGCAGCGCAGTCTCATCCCAAGAAGTCATATACTGACGTCTTGGGACGTCTTTTGACCATACGTCAATATCCGCCTTTTTAGGGTACCCTTAAACGTCGGTTAGATGACGTTATCGGATCCTAACTCTACCCCAGACCTAAACCTACCCCTAAACCTACCCCGTCACCTAACTGACGTTAAAGGTAAAGCGTCAGTTGTATGACGTCCCAGGATCGTCATTTACCGACGTTTAAGGGTACCCTAAAAAGGCGGATATTGACGTATGGTCAAAAGACGTCCCAAGACGTCAGTATATGACTTCTTGGGATGAGACTGTGTTACTTTATGCCTATAGCCAAAGTACTACATTCACACTGATTCTGTCAATAGCATTGTGCTTTTTCATAGAAACTGAGAAACTGTCTGCAGTACAGACAGACAGACAGACAGACACACACACACACACACACACACACACACACACACACACACACACACACACACACACACACACACACACACACACACACACACACACACACACATCATACTTGCCATCTAAACACACTTGGTGCATTAAAAAATGCACTTGGCTCTTCTCCAACAAGTCGCCCTCGGGGGAGACACAACGCTACAGTGGTTCCATAATTAAGCCATTGGCAAACAAAGAAATAGTCAGCTAAATGCTTCCTGGATATGAATCATAACAGATCTGCTGGGATTTACTAGACGTGAGTTTTTTTCTCAGCTCAACAGACTAATTGGTTCCCCTGCTCATTGTTTGTCATGCACAGTAATATGAAAGCACCTTAACTCAGATCCCTTCAACCAAAACCAAACTCAATTCACACGTATCGGACTGCAGTCTCTCTCTCTCTCTCTCTCTCTCTCTCTCTCTCTCTCTCTCTCTCTCTCTCTCTCTCTCTCTCTCTCTCTCTCTCTCTCTCTCTCTCTCTCTCTCTCTCTCTCTCTCTCTCTCTCTCTCTCTCTCTCTCTCTCTCTCTCTCTCTCTCTCTCTCTCTTCTCTCTCTCTCTCTCTCTCTCTCTCTCTCTCTCTCTCTCTCTCTCTCTCTCTCTCTCTCTCTCTCTCTCTCTCTCTCTCTCTCTCTCTCTCAATTAAACAAGACTGATACGTTTGATTTGAACCAAGCACCTGTCTGCTGGCAGTGATGGAAAACGGGAAAGATACTGGAATTATAATTACTCAGTGACCATGTTTACACGCACACCATCTTCTGATTATGGTGATCAACATATTCCGAATACATAAAAACATGCATGTCCTTTTTACGACTATTATTTTGAGATAATACTGGAAATGCTCTTTGATGATACATATTTATTTCAGTTCATGTTTAATAAAATGTTAGTTTGAGAAATCATTACTTATTATCAATTTATATATATATATATATATATATACAGTACATACACACGCACCAAAGTGGAAAACCTTAGTGTAATATATTTAATATACAATATAGGCATCCTGACAGATGTTTTCTGATGTAAATTAAATAAGCAACTGTCAGACTATCATTCTTACAATGAAACGTAATCTGATGCAGTTCAGGTTTCTAGCCAACTAAATAACTAGTTAAATTAAAAAAATATATATATAACATAATAGTTCACAATGAAAAATTGTTCACCTGTGACCTGATTGGTTCATCAGGTCACTCTGGTCAAATATTTTTTGTACATTGATGATCATTAAACAAAATAATTAACCCAGGCAACTCCACTCCGTCTTTCTTCTTACATAATAAGCAATTCTCTAAGCAAGTCCACTTATTTATGTTACGTCGCTGTGTAATAAGTAGGATAATGTACAGTCAGACGTTCATTATCACAAAATAAGCCTCTTCAGGATGAAACAGATCACCCAGTCAGGGTTTATTTAGTGATAATGACCGGCTGACTATACATTATCTGTGACTCGTTTACTGGATGAGGTGAGCGATTCCTCAGCGCAGAGGAGCCGGTGGGAACACGCTTTCTGTGGGCTTCAGTGGAGTGTCTACAGAGAGCTACACTTCAACATTACGTAAGCGATTGTTTCTGTAGTACGCTTCTTCTCCAACAGGCCCTTAGCAAATTGAGCTACTTTGGCGCATGAAGGGAGGTTAAAAGAACAACACTTCACAGCTAGAGACTCTGTGACTGGAAGAGAAGAGTTGGAAAATGGGCTCTATTTTTGCAAATTGATGTCCATTTTCTCTCAAGTAAATACATCCTCAAAATATACTTCTGTAGAGATGTGCTAAACAGCACCTGAATATTCATTTTTGGCAAACCGCGAACTGCCGTTCTGAATGCAAATGTGTCAGAATCTATCATCGGCGGTGAGAGCGGGTCTGTCCTCTCTGTGGTTAAGAGATACTGTATGTAAACATTAAAAAAACATTACATCTAATGGAAAATGTGTAATTTACCAACGTGATCTCATAAGTGCTCATACGTAAAGTGTGCTTATACATTTCCACACTTTTTCAACCTATAGCCATCAATCCTTTTAACTTTTGATACATGCAAATGTTTGAGATAAATATACATTTTTATTATCATATTTATAAAATGAGATTAATTAAAACCAATCACATTATGCAATGCATTAAACTAATTGGACATTATAATGGTATTATAACGTGTTTCACTAATATTTAATACTAGCTGAATTCATTAAATTCATCCGTACAAAGAGGGCACCTTTATTAGTCCATTATCATTTAAACATGTATTTGGCATTAAAAAGGTCTTTAATGCAGTGTTTCTCCACCAGAAGATTTGTACATACCTAAACATGTGCATATAAAAAAGTCTTTAGACTTTAAACTGACAATGCTGTCAATTAATAAGTTAATAATAATAATAATATGTAGATATGACCTATGAATATGAATAAGCTCACCCCGAATCTGCTTTTCTCAGTCAAAGTCCAACAAAGCTGTTTCCTCAGCACAGATCTGTGAATGGCTGATTTTCCACACTTTATTTCGATGGTCCACTATATTCAGTAGAATCTGTTGGTGAGCATCAGAATAGAGTGTTAGCAGATATTAAAGGATAATTCCGGTATTTAGCACTTTGAGTCTATTTTCTAGTGTGTTTTGGATGATCTAGAGTGGTGGACACAGAAATGTTGACGATGGGTCCTGTCTCGACTTTTTGACTTTTTTAGAATCGCCTCTGAGCGCTTCAGAGTGGCTGTCTATGAGCATGCACAAACACTTAAAACAACCCATAACGTTCGTTTTCAAAACTGTGACACTCACCGAGTGGTTAGTGGTGTTCGTTGATGATTAAAAACAAATATATCGGCGCAATGTATGATTTCAATCCGTTTTATTTGCTATAGTGGAACTATTTTTTCAGATACCTCACAACGGCGTATAAACTTCCGCTCGATGTACCTCAGGTAGTGCAGTAATATCAACGAGCACTGAGTCCTCCAACAGAAATCAATGCGATTTTTTAAAATGGCAAATAAAACACGACAGAAACTGTATTTCGCTACGCTACTTGTTCTGGAACATCAACGACCACTAACCACTCGGTGAGTTGCACAGTTTTGAAAACGAACGTTAAGGGTTGTTTTAAGGACATGTTTGTGCATGCCCATAGACAGCCACTCTGAAGCACTCAGAGGCGATTCTTAAATAGTCAAAAAGTCCACCACTCTAGTTCATCCAAAACAAACTAGAAAATAGACTCAAAGTGCTAAATACCGGAATTATCCTTTAAGCAGACAGTCTAGAAATAATATAATTAGAGAGTAGTTGCAAAATAATTAGTGGGCCAATCAAAATACAGTGTTAGCAACTTTTTTTCTGAGAGAACTCATAAAATGCTGAATGCATTAAATAAAGTAAAGTGTTACTGCGAATATTAAATATTATAATTTAGTATAAATATTAACAAATTAAATTAAAATGATGGCATGCAACTGTCAGATGTAACTTTTGTCACTAAAGCGTTTTGCCACACATCAACAGATTTATCTCACTCATACATCATTTTTCACCCTGTATGTGGAATTTTATATATAGAAAGGTTTTTAAAGCTACAACCAATTTTGGTTAATTATCGGGTGACCCGGCCTCAGACCTGCACCAATTAGCCGATGGCTGCCGGAGGCTTTGGGTCAGAACTGTAATGCAGTTACCAGTGTGCTCACTGTACTTCTGATACAAGACACACAGAAAAGAGTGAAGGAAAAAGCTTTACCTCAGAGCATCTCACAAAATAATTTATACCGAACAGCATCTATCATAAACAGACCTTATAGAAATATGCAGCATTAAATACAACCTCAACTCAAGGGAGAATCTCACAAATACAAGTTCAAGTCTCCCCAAAATCAAAAGAAAAAAATATGAAATTTTATTTTGTATGAATTGAACAATAATGTATAAATATTTTATACTTAAATACTGTAATATTGTATAAATATGTAAAAACTTAAATTGGTGAATTATCTAAAACATTGAATATTGTTATTTTCGGACTTACAGTAACGAGAATAAGATATATTTAATATGTTATAGCAATAAATAATGAGACAAAAATAATGAGAGTTATTTTTGACTCTCATTTGACACTTGATGAGCAAGAGCATTTCAAAATCTGCATTTTTTCATCTCAGGAATATTGCCTTTTCTTTTATTACCTGATGCCGAAACGCTTGTCCATGCACTCATTACCTCTTGGGTTGATTATTGTAATGCCCTTTATCTTGGCCAATACCTGCAAATCTATTAAGCGCCTGCAACACATTCAGAACTCAGCTGCACATGTTCTTACAGTTACACATACTGCTTCTCGTCAGCATATCTCTGGGGTGCTTAGGAACCGGCATTGGCTTCCGGTCCGTGCTCGTATTGATTTTAAAAATACTTATTTTAACATATAAAGCTGTACAAGGAACTGCACCATCATTTGTTACGCTATATATGCCCTCTCGATCTCTTCGCTCCGCCGGCTCTTTTCTCCTGAAACAGCCTTCTTGCAGACTAAAAACTATGGGTTACAGAGCCTTCTCAGGTTGTAGAATGCACTACCTCTAACTGTTAGGAATGCCACAACATTAGGTAGTTTTAAGAAACTGTTTTCTGATGCTATCTTTTTAAGATGGTGTTTGTGTCTTAATTGAAGACACTGGATGTATATTGTATTCTACCTGTTGTTGGAATTTTTTTATGGATGTACTTTTGTACTGTATTTTTTGTAGCGCTTTGGGTATAAGAAAAGTGCAATATAAAAAATATATACAGTGGTGCTCAGAATTAATGGCACCCCTGGTAAAAATGATAAAAAATGGCTATAAAAAATAAATCTGCATCGTTTATCCTTTTGATCTTTCATTAAAAAAATTGGTAAAATTCTAACCTTTCATTGAAGTAAAAGAATTGAAAGTGGGGGGGAAATCACATTATAAAATAAATATTTTCCTCCAAAACACGTTGGCCACAATTATTCATACCCCTAGAATTTTTTATGAATAAAATATCTATGAAGTATATTCCCATTAATATTTACCTTTTTTAGCACACCAGGGTGACTAGGAACATGACATTGTCCAGCTATGACTTCTTGTGTTACAGGAGTTTAAATATGAGGAAGCACAAAGGCCAAATTCCCTTAATCATACATCACAATGAATAAAACCACAGAACATGGTTCTTATGTGCATCTAAAGATTATTGAGCATCACAAAATAGAAAGTGGATGTAAGAAAATAGCTAAAGAATTGAAAAATCCCATTTTGACCATCAGGGCAATAATTAAGAAGTTATAATCAACTAAAGATGTTACGATTCTGCCAGGAAGAGGACGTGTGTCTATATTTTCTTAATGGACGGTGAGGATGAAAGTTTGAGTGGCCAAAGACTCTTCAAGGATCACAGATGGAGAATTGCAGAGATTAGTTGAGTCTTGGGGTCAGAAAGCCTATAAAAAAAATCAAACAACCCCTACATCACCACATGTTGTTTGGGAGGGTTTTAAGAAAAATGCTCCTCGCTCATCCAAATACAAACTCCAGCATATTCAGTGGTCAGACACGACTGGATCTTCAAACGGCACAGGGTTCTGTGGTCAGATGAGACTAAAAAAAGAGCTTTTTGGCAGCAAACACGCTATATGGGTTTGGTGCACACAAGGATAAAAAGTATCCCATGTGTACAATTTAATATACCGTTGGATCTTTAATGTTGTGTGCCTATTTTTCTGCTGGAGGTCCTGGACTTCTTATTCAGATACATGGCATTGTGGATTCTATCAAATATCAACAGATAAAAAATCAAAACCTGAGGCCTTCTGCTAGAAATCTTATAATGGGCCGTGGTTGAATCTTCCATCAGGACAGCGATCCAAAACAAACATCAAAATCAACACAAAAATGTGTTAGGGAGCACAAAATGAAGCTTTTGCCATGACCGTCCCAGTTCCCTGAGCTGAACCATATAGAAAATGAGTGGGCTGAACTGAAGAGAAGAAGCACCAATATGGATCTGGGAATCTGAAGGATCTGGAGAGATTCTGTATGGAGTAATAGTCTCTGATCTCTTGTCAGGTGTTCTCCAAACTCATCAGGCATTATATGAGAAGACTCAGAGCTGTTATCTTGGTAAAAGGAGATTGCAAAAAGGTATTTAATAAAAGGGTATGAATAATTGTGGCCAACGTGTTTTGGAGAAAAACATTTATTTTATAATGTGATTTCCCCCCCACTTTCAAATCTTTTACTTCAATGAAAGGTTAGGATTTTGCCATTTTTTTTAATGAAAGATCAAAAGGATAAACGATGCAGATTTATTTTTTATAGCCATTTTTTATCATTTTTACCAGGGGTACCATTAATTCTGAGCACCACTGTATATATATATAAAATCATATACAGAATTTAAAATATAAAACTTTAAAAGGGATAGTTCACTTTGAAATAAATTTTTGGTATGTTTTAGCTTACCTCAAGGGCATCCAAGATGTAGGTGTCTTTGTTTCCACAGTATCAGTTTTGATATTTTTTGGTCAAACCGTTCTTGTCTGTCAGTCATATAATGCAGGTCTATGGTCACCACCTCAAAGAGCATACACAGAGAAGTCCAAATTAAACATGATTTAATGACTCGTAAATGTAAGTACACATTGATGGCCTAAGACACGAAACGAGCGGTTTGTGTGAGAAAACGAACAGTATTTATATCGTTTTTTACCTCTTGTAAACACAGCCACGTCCAAGTGATCTGAGGGCGCCGGCGCTTCGGTCTTTTCCGGAAAGCGCCGGAAGTGATCTCTCGCGCGTGTACATTACTCATACAATTGTTTTATTTAAAAAATGTTTTAATTGTTTTCTTTTACGACGGGTTAAACATCCCGGATAAGCGCAAATTAGTACGTGGACGTGGCTGTGTTTACAAGAGGTAAAAACGATATAAATACTGTTCATTTTCTCACACAAACCGCTCGTTTCGTGTCTTAGTCCATCAATGTGTACTTACATTTACGAGTCATTAAATCATGTTTAATTTGGACTTCTCTGTGCATGCTCTTTGAGGTGGTGACCATAGACCTGCATTATATGACTGACAGACAAGAACGGGTTGACCTAAAAATATCAAAATTGAAAATACTGTGGATACAAAGACACCTACATCTTGGATGCCCTTGAGGTAAGCTAAAACATACCAAAAACTAATTTCAAAGTGAACTATCCCTTTAAATACTGTATATGAGTCATATTGACAATTTATGGTATACTATTTGTTTGACAATATGACTATGGTATGTACTATTGTTGAATGAAAAAGAGCTGCATGAAGATCCTTAAAAAAATCTCCTTTTGTGTTTTAGACTCCAAAAGTCCAGACTACGAGTGTGAAACAATATGAGAGAGGAAAATAATGACACGATAATGATTTGGGTGAATTATTCCATAAAATAACCATGATTATACAAAATTTAAAATATTTTTCCTGGCCTGTTCTGTAAGAAAAAGGAAAACAGCGGTCTGTGAATGGTGTGCAAACATGACGATTTCTTGATCCATCTCTGTCTCTCTTTTTGCCTGCAGGGACTTTGCTTCACTCATTCTGCTCACAGAGGTCTTGCCTGCAGGCAGCCAGAGAGCCAAAGCAGCAACAAAACAGCTTGCTACAGGCTTCTTCACTCCGCTCCATTCTAACACACAGACGGTAATCAAAACCTCTGATTTCACTAATGCACACAACACACACTTGAAGAAACACAAAGACACTTTGAACACTGTTTGAGGCCTCTTATTCCTCTTATTTATTATTTTGATGCTTAATTCCCAGTGCAGATCAGCTGCTTGTGATATGAGATGAGAGACACTCACTGCTAAAGTGCTAGTACTGGTTTTGCCAAATATGGCCAGGTTAATATTTGATCTTTTATCTTTAATCACATCAGATCTTTCAAAGATAATCAGAATTCTGTTTTGAGGCACTTAGTAGCATAATATATACACACACAACACAAACACATTATATATATATATATATATATATTATACACACAAACAAAGTAAATTATAATTATATCTAATAAAAAAGCCAAGAATGCAACAAATCTATGCTGTATGCAAAAACATACAGTCCTGATTCAGAATGGAAGAATGTTTATTCATGATTTCAGTGTTAAATCAGATGCAAACTTCTCCCATTCACATGGCTACAGATGAGTCATCATCTACTGTAAACAGGTATCAGCTGCATCACTGGGGACACTGTGTGGGAGATCATCTCGTCAGGGGGTTGCTATGCTGTTGCTAAGGTGTTCTGAGTGTTTTAACACTTTGCTGTGCGGTTACTAGGTTATTAAGTGTGGTTTTGAGGGTGTTGCTATGCAGTTGCTGAAGCATGAGTGTTTTAACACTGATATATATTTACTGGTTGTTGCCAGGGTGTTGCTAAGGTGTTCTGAGTGTTTTAACATTGGTATGCGCTTATCTGGTTGTTGCCAAGGTGTTCCTATGCCAAAGGTTTTCTGAGTTTTTAACATTTTGTTGTGCAGATACTACTGTATCTTATTAATACTAGTCTTAAAAGTTAGCCATCTAATATTTGTTCGTTAAGATTTTGCTCTTTGCTGTTGCTAATGTGTTCTGAGCGTTTTAACACTTTGCTGTGCAGTTACTAGGTTATCCCGGGTGGTTCCCAGGGTGTTGCTATGCAGTTGTTGGAACATTCTGAGTGTTTTAACACTTTACGTGTCTACCTGGTTGTTGCCAGGGTGTTGCTATGCAGTTCCTGCAGTGTTCTGAGTGTTTTAACACATGGCTATGCAGTTACTTAATTGTTGCCAGGGCGCTGCTATGCTGTTGCTAAGGTGTTCTGAGTGTTTTAACTAGAGGTGGGCATAGATTAATCTAGATTAATTTTAAAATGAATCTAGATTAATCTAGATTAAAATGGCTCATTTGAATTCTCCCGAAGGCATTTATAATATGTGTGCTACCCAAATAATGACTAAAAGTAAGTCTTTGAGAATAGTTCACCTCGCATAGGGATGTGCATTTCTGCCAAAAATGCCATTTGACAATCGAGGAGCAAAAGTCGAATATCGTTAAAAAAAACAAACAAAAAAAAAAAAAACGCAATGACAGAAAGGAAGGCCAATTTCATCTTTAGCGATTTGTCATCAAACAAACTGTTTATTAATTGAACAAGTAACATGTTCTCTTCGGGGTTTTTTAACATAGTAATTGGAAGAAAAAAAAACAATGCGCACGACAGTCCGTTTTTGCATCGCCAATGCTCGTTAGATCAAAAAATAATGTCATCATATGTCATAATGATTTTATGTAAACCTGCCTTGTTACTGCAATAGCCTCCTTTTTAAACAAATTAGTTTCAATCAATGTAAACTATTCGTGTGATTATGCCACTGCGTAATACACACACATTACCGCGGGATGGCGGGTGTTCATTTCATAAACTGTGGACAATGGTAGCTTATTTAAACCTGTTAACCAGTGCACCGACGCCCTGAAGCGTTTTTTTGTAGCCTATAAATTAATGTAACTGTTATGTCCAAAAACCGGATAATGTCATACTTTTTAGTAGTGCTATCGTGGCGTAATAATCTGTTTGGTTGTAAAATGTATTACCTGAATGAAATGAACTCGAATGTATCGTCCTGTGGAATCATTCATTCACGGACAGTTTACGTAGATGTTCAACTAATAAAGATCTTCATCGCTGGCAAAGATATGATGCATTTGCAGATTTGCTTTCACTAGACTAAACTGTAGATCCACGGCCACTTCATCCAACGCTCTTGATGTTCTTAAATCTTCCTGTTACTTACGACTCCTCGAGTGTGAATTGAAAGCGCTTCTGAGTTCAGACGATTCAGTGCGTGAGGAACTGAACAGATCAACTGATTCGCGAACCGATTTAACAGATCTGACAACTTGTTTGATGAAAGCTGCGTCCCAATGTGCATACTATGCCCTAAATAGTATTGAAAATTACTAATGTCACATACTATTTAGGATGGATAGTATGCACATTGGGACGCAGCTGAAGTCTTTGAACAGAATCGACTCAAAAGAGTGATTCATTTGTAAATGAGCATCGCTCATGCCCATACAAAGGATACAGCGCACTTGGAATGAACTCATTTAACAACGTATTGCATTAACATAAAGTAACGAGAGGAACGTCGCCCAACATAACAAAGTAAAAGTACACCTTGTGTCCCTGACAGGAAAATACCCTGCTGCGCGATCTGTGACAGTAGGCGCGGCGTCAAGTATGTATGTCATACTACACACTAGAATTGCGCGAAAATAACGATATTCGAAAATGCTATTTTTGATCCCAACCCAACTTAGATTAACGGCGATATTTTTTTTATCGCGCGATAAGAGTCTCACGTTAACGCAGCACGTTAACGCCGATAACGGCCCAGCACTAGTTTTAACACTTGGCTATCTAGTTACTAGGTTGTTGTCAGGGTACTGCTATGCTGTTGCTAAGGTGTTGAGTGTTTTAACACTTGGCTATGTAGTTACTAGTTTGTTGTCAGGGTACTGCTATGCTGTTGCTAAGGTGTTGAGTGTTTTAACACTTGGCTATGTAGTTACTAGTTTGTTGTCAGGGTACTGCTATGCTGTTGCTAAGGTGTTGAGTGTTTTAACAATTGGCTATGAAGTTACTAGTTTGTTGTCAGGGTACTGCTATGCTGTTGCTAAGGTGTTCTGAGTGGTTTAACACTTGGCTATGTAGTTACTAGTTTGTTGTCAGGGTACTGCTATGCTGTTGCTAAGGTGTTGAGTGTTTTAACACTTGGCTATGTAGTTACTAGTTTGTTGTCAGGGTACTGCTATGCTGTTGCTAAGGTGTTCTGAGTGGTTTAACACTTGGCTATGTAGTTACTAGGTTGTTGTCAGGGTACTGCTATGCTGTTGCTAAGGTGTTGAGTGTTTTAACACTTGGCTATGCAGTTACTTGGTTGTTGCCAGGGCACTGCTATGCTGTTGCTAAGGTGTCATGAGTCGTTTAGCACGTTGCTATGTGCTTACCTGGCTGTTGCCAGGGTGTTGCTATGCTGTTGCTAAGGTGTTCTGAGTGTTTTAACACTTTGGTATGTGCTTATCTGGTTGTTGCAAAGGTGTTAGTTTTTTTAACAATTTACTGTGTGGTTACTACTGTAGGTTATTCTGGGTGGTTGCCAGGGTGTTGCTATGCAATTGCTAAAGCATTTTGAGTGTTTTAACACTTTGCTATATGCTTACCTGGTTGTTGCCAGGGTGTTACTATGCTGTTCCTGAGGTGTTCTGAGTGTCTGAATCACTAATAGCTGCAGTACTAGTGATGCTTGACTTAAACACAACTGAATACACTAAAATAAGATCTGAGTAAAGACTGACATTATAGATGAACAACTTCTGCATGTCCATGAGGCGGACGGCAGCTCTCCTCACCAGTTCAAGCTGGCTCTCTGCCATTCCTGAAGGTGACAGCAATAGTGCCGACGTTTCATGGCAGGATGCACGCACACACTCGCGCCGAGGGGGTCTGTGAATCTCAATGTCAACTGTGTTACAGCGTTTACAACTCGACAGAGTCAAGTTGACTCAGCACATTCCTTTCCCGGTGGTCAGAGAAAGACGGAGATGAAGAAATTAAGTGTGAAGCGGAGCCGCCTAACTGAACCCTGCCAGAGTGCGCTGTTCCGACACTAATTATTGATTGGATGATTAGGGCAGATGAAGAGATCTCTTTTTGAAAGCGCGGCCTGTGATTGTGCATCCCGCACGCGGCTACAGAGCAAGCGCAAGTGAGCGATGGAGCAATCGATACTTTCAATCACGTTGAAGAGCGTTGCTGTCAGTCACGCTATAGTGAGGTGATTAGGATTGAGTCTTAAGACAGTGAATAAGTTCCCGCGGCTCTCTCCGGAGCCTCCTTCAGTTTCCCGGGCACCTAATGAACTCACACGGAGCGGCACGACATTCTGTCTGCGCTGATCCTGCAGTCAGACCAAACTAGCACAGCGGTGCACGAAGGATAACACGCGTTACTCAACATCACCAAAAACGGGTTTGTTCTGACTCTGAATTCTGATTGGATCAGCTGCGTTTAAAGTCGTTGCACATGCAGATAAACCTCTGACTGCACATTCTATTAATGCAAACATAAACAGCCTACATTTAAAGGGATAGTTCACCCAAAAATTAAAAATCATTTACACACCCTCAAGTTGTTCCAAACCTGTATGAATTTCTTTCTTGAAGGATATATAATTCAATGGGGTCGATCAACTGTTTGGTTACTAACATTCAAAAGATATTTTTTTGTGTTCTGCAGCTATAATAAAATAAATATAATAAAATAAAAATATAATAAAAGTAATTCAGACACACAATGGGTCTCATTCATGAAACATTCTTAAATATACGAGTAAATATGTGAGTGATTTGCGCGTAAAGAGACCTTCACGAAAACTCTTCTCCTGTTTCACAAATACTTCGTAAACGTCAGATGTGATAGTGAAATGTGTGTGTGTGTGTTAATGAATTCGTATTAATTCGAATTCAGTCGTAAATGGGACGCGGGTGCACGCTCATTCTCAATTACCATAAATCCCGCCCATTAAATCCGACTGACAACTATATATGGGCATCATGTTATGACATGAATGCGAATGAAAAAGAAAAATTTCTCAGAAGTTCATTCAAAACGCCACATTTTATTTTCAAGCGTACATAGTGGCGTATCAGGTCCTAAAAAAAAGGAAGCTTGGCAGCATATTACAGATGCAGTTAATGAAGTTTCATCTGTTAATCAAACAGTCCCAGAAGTGAAAAAAAAATGGTTCGACATTAAGCTTGACTGCAAAAAACAAATTAGTTCACTTCAGAGAAATCATATTCAAACTGGAGGAGGGCCACAATCGCAGATGCTATATTACTGGCTCTCATAATAAAAGTAAAAAAATGTAAAAAAATTACTATATATAATATTTTTTCAAAATGCTGTGTAAATATGCACCCGATTAAGGTGAATTAAAATGCAGCCTTATTAATGAGCAAAATGTTCGGATGTTAAGCGCACTATTTACGCGTGGTTGGGAGCAGGTGTAGATTTCTTTCGTACCAACTAACATTTGGAAATTACGAACATTTTAATGAATCCGAAAATTTACGCCAGAAGCACTTTACACACAATTTACACAAAAATTCGTTCTGCTCGTGTTTCATGAATGAGACCTATTAAGCAGAACAAAGAAACTCATACAGGTTTGGAACAACTTGAGGGTAAATTAATAATGACATAATTTTCATTTTTAGGTGAACTATCCTTTTAAGACTATATTACTTGGTAAAAATTCAAATTATTTATATTATAATTAGGCCTGGTTTCAGAGACAGGGCTTAGATTAAGCCAGGATTAGGCCTTAGGTCAATTGGGGCATTTAAGTAGCTTTTATAAATGTGCCTTAGAAAAAAAACATTACTGATGTGCATCTTGAGACAAAACAATGGCAGTGACATATTTGAAGAAATGCGAGTGCAAGTTGCTTTCAGTTAAAACAGCTCAAACATGCGTTTTAGTCTGGGACTAGATTTAAGCCTTGTCTGTGAAACCAGGGGTTCAAGTGGTAAATTAAAGTAATGAATTAAAGTATTATTTTTGCTGTTTTATTAAAGCAATAATCCACAAGATTCTGTATGTTACATTGATTTTACCATGGTAACTGTACTGAAACTGTAAATCACTGTAACACATGGTCTCTTGTGGCTTATTTCTTTAATAAGCAGCAGCTGGGAGAAGCAGATGAGAGGTTCATATGAAGGGTGTGGAGTGGAGCTTGTCATGGAGAATCTGTCAAAAGAGGAGCGACAAGCACAGGTAGTGGCATTATTTATCAAACAGAAGTTATTCATCATCATCTAAAGTCAACATGAAATCAGACTTCCATATTTAACACAAATTCCTGTATTAATAGTCTTATTTTGCATGATTCCAAAATATCATGAAAATATAATAATAAGTAAAATGGTTGATTGGCATTTCACGCATTTGACTTTAACAATTCCTGGTTAATATCTTCTAAACGGTGTGTGTTTATGTGTGTTTGCGTGTGCAGGAAAGGACAGATAAAATCTACAATTCTGCAGTGAAAACAAGCAGATGCAGTACATACAGGTATGAACGGTTTGTTTTAATTTTTCCTCAAGCAAAAGTCTGAATTCTAATGAGCAAAGATGAAGAGGCATATTGAAATCGTTAAGCAGAAAATCCTTGACCTTCTTCTTCTGTGTTAAAAAAAGAAGAAAAAGAGGGGGGGGGGGGGGAAACAGAAAGCAAAACAAACTCTGTCTGGCTCTCTCTTACGCCGACTGTCAACATGTCTCTTGATGTGGCAGCATCAGACTGTGTTTATTGTGTTGCTTCAGTGTGATAATAACTGTAATCGCTGTGTGGGAATTAGTGGAGAGTATCTAGTGGAGAGAGACAGCGAGAGAGAGCGAGAGAGAGAGACAGATTGACAGAGATTAGAGGTGGGCTCTGCTGCTGTCTCTTTGTGTGGTGCCTGTCTGTCAGCCAAGAAAAGAAGAAGAAAACGCTGCTCTGTCTGTCTCTCCGAGTGCTGATCTTGTCCTTGTCAGCCTTAAAAAAAGGGCTCTAAGCCAGAATGCCTCATTGTGCGCCAGTGATTCCAAAGGCGGATACCACAAAACACATAAAGGGAAGGATGCACATACATATAGCTACTGTAAGTGCTTGTACTGTCAACAAAAAAAAACATTTCCTGCTAATGCATGCATTGAATATATACATTGAATTGTTCAGCAATGATGCATAAAAAGTCACAAAGACCATAAGCAGCACAACTGTTTTCAACATTGATATTAATAATAACGGATGTATCTGATTTCTTGCACGCCTCCACCCTCCCCCATCCGCTCCCCTTCCCCTCAGCCTGACATCGGCTGGCTTTTGAGGGAGCCGCTGACTTGTTAGTACTCTAAGCAACACGAGGAACAGATGTGTCCCTGGCAGTGGATGGATGGTCACACTCCATCTGGCCAGTGCAGCTCTGGACAGGGATGATGAATACAGCTTCATCACTGAATGACTGTCATCAATCCGTTCTCTCTGACAGCATCAGGCCCCAGGTGGAGCCGCCCAGAGAGAGGCCATTCCAGAATACAGGTCAATCAGCACCAGCCCAAGCCAATATTAGCTCTCGATATATAGAACGCTGGACGCATTATGCCGTGAGATCAACTCTAAGCTTCACAGGAGAGCTCGGGTGAGGAAAGACGGGCTAAATCACAAGGCTTTGATGTAGACGCCGTGGATTTATGTGCATGCAGGAGGCTAACACCATGTTTTCCGACGGAATAAGAATGAAAGACAAAGCAATGCTAGAAAAGAGACATGTGAACAGACAGACCTAGTTAACCGTCTAATGAATATAGTGCAATAGTGAGCGGCCTTGGTTTTTTCCAAAGAATGTTTCGAGCTAGATTTTTAAGCCTTGAACTAAACCAGCTCTGTTAATCACGTTACACACATTCATTTATAGCAAATAGGTGTTTGCGCGTCAGAAACAAAGCGCACTGAACAAAACTGGAACAAATTACACTTTTAGAAGTTTCACAAATCATTACAAAGAAACAGCAAGTGTGACACATTGAATTAAACATGAATTGGTAACACTTTACAGTAAGGTATTAACATTAGTTAGTTAACATGAACTAACAATGAAAGTACTTCTAAAGTATATATTAATCTGTTCATTTCATAATACATTATCAGAAGTTCTATCTGTTAATGTTATTTAATGGATCATGAACAGTTGTACTTTTATTA
The DNA here is from genome assembly GCA_036326025.1 of Chrosomus eos. Taxonomy (NCBI): domain Eukaryota; kingdom Metazoa; phylum Chordata; class Actinopteri; order Cypriniformes; family Leuciscidae; genus Chrosomus; species Chrosomus eos. The sequence continues at coordinate 5,537,576 of CM070826.1, forward strand.
ACTAACGTTAACAAAGATTAATAAATACTGTAACAAATCTATTGCTCATTGTTAGTTTATATTAGTTAATGCATTAACTATCGTTAGCTAATGAGACCTTATTGTAAAGTACCTGTGAAATTCTAAAGTAGAAAGACTGAACTAGTATTTTCTTGTAAAACTACTTAAAAAAAATCATTCTTTTGTAAAGGAATGAACCAATCATTCCCTGAAGCTGCTTTCCTGTAGCTAGAAACGCTGGTTCGATTCTCAGGGAATTCATGAACTGATAAAACATTCACATTAAATGCAAATTCGCTATGGATAAGCATCTGCCATATGGATAAACGTTAAGCATTGCAAATAACAATCAAATCGGCAATGTACAATATAACTGCCAATATGACATTTTAATGAATATGAGTTTAAAATATAGTTTATTTGAAGAGTATTGCACAATAGCTATGTTTCCATCCACAAGTTTTTATCCGCATTAAGTGATATTGAATGAAAAATGCCTTATGGAAATAGTAAAATTTGATTGAATTTCATGAATATCGACTCAAATGAAATGCGTTCGGTCTCATCGGATTTTATCTTGATGGATATACGGCTTATGCGATAAACGCGGATGGAAACGTTATTATGGCGCCATCCATTTTGTCTAGCAAAACTTTGTTCGCAAATGTTTGCTTGAATGTTGTGCAAAAATTAATGGAAGCACCTTAAAATGTCTCAAATCAATTTGATATACCAATTTGATCGCAAAACAGCATGTGACGTCATTACACACAGGTTTTTATCCGCTTTAAAGCCGTTTGATGGAAACACACTTTCACCAGCTTTATTCGCATGAGTTTTTTTACCGAACTTCAGATAATTCGATTAACAAGTAGATGGAAACTTGGCTAATGTTTAAATATATATGTTTTTGAGACTATAGGGAGACCAACTTGATTATGTCATTTTCAATGCATCATGGGAGTGGCCAGTTGCTACTGAGCTCTTTTCGCGTTATTTCCGCTTCCATTATTTTTAGGCCAACCACTATGGGTTTTTCAGTAAACAATTTAATTTTTAGTTAATAATTATTTATACTGAGTATGAAAGTTGTATTTGTTATATATTTTGTGTTTTCCGTTTCCTTTGGATAGTATAACAAAATTGTATATATAAAAAAACTAAATAAACTTTAAACTTGAAATTCCCCAAAAATATTTAAAAACAGAAATTTCTCATTATCCACGCACAACAGATACACAAAGAGCTAATGCTCCTATAGTGTGCAACAGTCAGGTTCCAGAAGTAAAAACTCCTTTCATTCTCTCCATAGGGGAATTGATTTTGAACAATAACTTTTAACCTTTAAAGACAGACCTACTGTGAGCTACTAGGGTGTTAATACATGGTATTTACTTCTGTTAAATCGTGTTCTGTTAAATCGTGTTCTGTTAAATCGCTGTTAATCGTGTTTGACAGTGGAATTCCTGGTGAAAAACTGCATTACCCATGATGCTGTACAGACAATTACACCAATCAGAGAGTCGAAAAAAGCAAAAGAGCTCCACCTTCTCCCATGAAGCACTGTGAATGATCGAGTCGATCTCCATACGCTCTCAAAATACTGAAATGTTTATATATATATATATAAATACTGAAATGTTTATATATACAAAACTTGTTCGCAAATGTTGGCTTGAATGTTGTGCAAAATGAATGGAAACACCTTAAAATGTCTCAAATCAATTCGATATACCAATTTGATCCAAACAGCATGTGACGTCATTACACACAGTTTTTATTCGCTTTAAAGCCGTTGGATGAAACACACTTTCACCAGCTTTATTTGCATGCATATATGCATATCTTGCAATAACTTTAAAATATATTATTTTTATACAAATAATCAACATTTGTAAATGAGTTTTTTTCTCCATTGTTTTTAATTTTCTGTTTACAATGGTTCACGGGATTGTAGTTTTTTCCCTCTCTAAAACTGTTAAGTACCTTGTATCTTTAAGTAGTAAAGTAGTGTTGTATCTTTGTCTTTTTGTCTGATTTTCAAAAACTTTTTTGCTTCAAATCAAAGTGTGTAAGGTCATGATTCAATTCGTAGCTGATTGGCTTGGCTCATGGCTTATAACTCTTTAACAAAGACTATTTTAATATGCCTATGGGAAAAATGAATGAAAATATACTCCAGCGCCGCTGAAAAAGGAGGCGGGCACTAGCACTCTATAATTGACCATTACTGATAAGTCTTCTGGCCTGGCAGAAGTATTATTGTAGTTAATACTTACATAATTCCTAAAATCCACCTACAGTCTTGTTGTTAATAATTAGTTTCTGTTTGGCAACACTTGCCATCCTTGTTGTGTATGTATTTTGCAACCGTCTGTAAGGTTGATGCATTGGCAGCATGTCTGTTAAGCTTCACTGAATCTATCTTGAAAGGAACTAGATAAAAAGAAAGCCACAGTGTCATCATAGAATCAAATAAAAAGTGCAGTAGTCCTGTAAAGCTATATTAAACTGACAACATATCGTAGGCCTGACCTTGTCATGGTCCATTTTGAATATGTTAACACTCCAGCGTTCCCTTGAACTGTCACAACTTCAGATCCAACACTTTTAATGCTTTCCCAGGGCTGCCTATAATAAATATCTCACTGGACGGCCGCTGGACGTTTCACCTTGTTTCCAGAGCCCTAAACAGCTCCGGAAGAAGATCGAGTCCATTCACCTCTTCCTAGTTTCCACGTCTTTATAACTGTCTGCTATCCTCTTCATCATAGACATGAAGAAAGAGAAGAAAGAAATAGAGAGAGAGAGAGAGAAAGCTTGTGATAATGAGTTGCAGTATTGGCGATGGGAGGAGGTGATTCAGGGCCTTGATGTCAGCGCGACGAGGACACCTTAGCTAGCACGGGGTGGTTCAATAACACGCCTGTTTATAAATGACACTGGTTCCAGCGGCGTGCTGGGAAATTACACGTCTGAAACCCTGAACCCTGAATCCACTGCACAGCACGGCACACACAGGAAAATATCCCCAGCATGCATGTACGTATGCTCATATTCCTCAGTTTAGCTAATGCAACCGCCATAGTGCTTAGGGCAACACCCTAGCAACACCCTGGCAACCACCCGAGGACTGTATATTAACACTCTAGAAACCATCCAGCATATCAATCTGTTTTTTTCTGATAGCCTACAAACTCTAAAACCACTTTAAACTTCTTTAAGCTATTAACTGAAAACCTTCAAACATTCAGGTCAGGCTTTCTCGAGTCAACATCAAAGTTTTGTTAGGCTTTTTTTTATATTGTCCATTTTAGTTACAGTTTTAGTAAATCTATTGGGTTTTTGTCATTTTTATTATTTTTTAGTTTATTTTTAATATGCCTATAGGCTAGTAATTTTTATTTTGAGTTATTTTAGTAGTTGAGCTAAATGAATATTAGAAATGTTGTCTTGGAAACTATCTGAAATAATTTTATTAATATTTAATTTTATTTCAATTATTGCTTATTTTATTTAAAATAACAAAAACTTTTTTTTTTATGGTTTTAGTTAACCATAATAACCCTGGTTGGAGCTTAAAATGGCATTAAACTTGCACCGTTTAAACCTCAAATCCAGCTTAAACTAAATCCAGCAAACTAGACAAGCCGAGGGATGAGAAAACCACATTAGGCTGATTTAAGATTTTTTTTAGGTGGATCGACTTTCAAAGCATAGACTGATTTATTTTAATGAAAAAAGTTGGTTCAGATCAATAACGATTCACTGATTCGACAATCAATGAAACATTTCCTTGATTCACCCTGTGCTTTGCATCCAAGTAGTTAAATGCTCGGTTGTATATAAATTCTATACATTTGTGACCAGTTTATTTATATCTCGCAAATTGAGATCATCACAAAGTAATGCACTGACTGTAAAAGCTAATGATATAATCTGATAGTTATGCACTTAAACAGACACAGTATATTTGTCCCCTTGTATAACAGAAAAAGTAGTTAGCTAGTTTTAGTATTTTCTAAATGTTTTCCTTGACTGTAGATTAATTATGAGCAGCTTCCAGCGCTGCACCAAGATTACTCTTACGACTGCTCTTATCGAAAGATTTGTGATAAATTAGCAATTAATCCTCTTCCTTTACTTTCTGTTTGTGAGTTGGTGGCAGAGAGGAGGCCTATAAATAGCGTTAGCATATGTACTTAGCTGTCAAAGAGAGCAAAGAGGAACAAGGGCCCGAATGACCTCAGTGAGCGCCAGATTCCAAACTCACATACATATTTATTGGCGAGGCTCACCTCTAGTCTCGCTGACAGCAAACCTGAGCTTCCGACTGCAATCCCAGCCAAAGGGAATGTTAAGGTGCTCTTGTGGCGGACTGCAGAGGCTAATATCTCAGATAAGACCCATTTAATCATGCTTTTGTCTTTAAATAGCTAATTATTTTCACCATCACACATGCAGAGGTTTGTTTCACGGCCATTCAGTGACAATTCTGTGTGCGATTCTGCCAAAAGCTAGCAGTTTCTGTGTGGCACCAGTAAAAAAAAAAAAAAACACGCATACAAATCTTTTGTCTATTGCTCTGAGTGTGGTTCTTCTCACGCAGGCTCTAATTAACCAGGAATTAAACATGCTACACAAAAGCGAGATATCTTCTGCTTAAAATACAGAACAATAACATTTGATTTGGACTGAGAACAGGGTCTGGCCAGCTTCCAGAACCTTCTGCACTGCCAGTTAGCAAAAAGATACATGATAATTTACAGATCAAATTATGTTTGCGATAATGCAAAAACTGCCACGCAAGTCCGATTTCCTGCAAGTGTCAAATTTGATTGTTTCAAGTCAAGTTTCTATTAAATCAGCATTTGCGACTTGTGCCAGGTTAATAAAGCAATAATATATCAATCAACATGAATTCACCCCTGAAAAACGTATCCGGATGACCTACTACTTCCAGCAAGATTCTGAAGTGTGTATTCGATGGAGACTTTGCTATCCCATGAGGCCACACAGGATTTATGAATGGCAGTGATGCTGGAAGTTCACGTGACAGTAACAACATGTGAACATACGTCTGAATTTTATATAAAACATACTTTTTTAAAGCTGCAGTCCGTAGCTTTTTTGGGTAAAAAATTATCCAAAATAATTTTTTGAGAAAATACATAACCAGCCAGTGTTCAAAACTACCTGCTTGCCTTAGCTCGATTCAAAACGATTTCCTCGGGAGATTCGAGCATGTCTTTGCGTCCTTACGTCAAATCTGTACACATAAAGAAGAGTCTCGGCTAGTGGACTACAGTATATTGAGTCGTTACGTCACATCTGTACACATAAAGAAGAGTCTCGGCTAGTAGACTATATTGAGTCGTTACGTCACATCTGTACACATAAAGAAGAGTCTCGGCTAGTAGACTATATTGAGTCATTACGTCACATCTGTCCACATAAAGAAGAGTCTCGGCTAGTAGACTATATTGAGTCGTTACGTCACATCTGCACACATAAAGAAGAGTCTCGGCTAGTAGACTATATTGAGTCATTACGTCACATCTGTACACATAAAGAAGAGTCTCGGCTAGTAGACTATATTGAGTCATTACGTCACATCTGTACACATAAAGAAGAGTCTCGGCTAGTAGACTATATTGAGTCATTACGTCACATCTGTACACATAAAGAAGAGTCTCGGCTAGTAGACTATATTGAGTCATTACGTCACATCTGTACACATAAAGAAGAGTCTCGGCTAGTAGACTATATTGAGTCGTTACGTCACATCTGTACACATAAAGAAGAGTCTCGGCTAGTAGACTATATTGAGTCATTACGTCACATCTGTACACATAAAGAAGAGTCTCGGCTAGTAGACTATATTGAGTCATTACGTCACATCTGTACACATAAAGAAGAGTCTCGGCTAGTAGACTATATTGAGTCATTACGTCACATCTGAACACATAAAGAAGAGTCTCGGCTAGTAGACTATATTGAGTCGTTACGTCACATCTGTACACATAAAGAAGAGTCTCGGCTAGTAGACTATATTGAGTCATTACGTCACATCTGAACACATAAAGAAGAGTCTCGGCTAGTAGACTATATTGAGTCATTACGTCACATCTGTCCACATAAAGAAGAGTCTCGGCTAGTGGACTATATTGAGTCATTACGTCACATCTGCACACATAAAGAAGAGTCTCGGCTAGTAGACTATATTGAGTCATTACGTCACATCTGTCCACATAAAGAAGAGTCTCGGCTAGTGGACTATATTGAGTCGTTACGTCACATCTGAACACATAAAGAAGAGTCTCGGCTAGTAGACTATATTGAGTCATTACGTCACATCTGTCCACATAAAGAAGAGTCTCGGCTAGTGGACTATATTGAGTCGTTACGTCACATCTGAACACATAAAGAAGAGTCTCGGCTAGTAGACTATATTGAGTCATTACGTCACATCTGTACACATAAAGAAGAGTCTCGGCTAGTGGACTATATTGAGTCGTTACGTCACATCTGTACACATAAAGAAGAGTCTCGGCTAGTGGACTATATTGAGTCGTTACGTCACATCTGAACACATAAAGAAGAGTCTCGGCTAGTAGACTATATTGCGTGTGAGGATGCTGGAGGTGGAGATTTATAGCCTTTTCTCACAGCACTTGATATAATTAAACTTATCAATGTAATGGCGGATCCAGAAAGGTTCAAACGACAATCACTAGTTGCACCGGGCCCTTATGCAGGATTATCAAGGCAGGCCCCCCAACTACAACACGTGATGACGCAATGTCCACGAACAGGCTACAATGAATAGGACAGGATAGGATCATAGAGACACAGCATATAAGAGATGAGATGACTGACAAAATCAGGAGTAGCCTAGGCGCACCACACAAATAAAATAATACACTGGTGAATGCGCACGTAACAAAAAACACTGTCGCTTCAGGTGCTTCACTCTTATGGAAGCAAATAAGAGACATAACTATTTGAAATTTAACAGCCATTGAATACTTAGTTGTGAATTATTTTATTTTGAAAAACATTTATCTGAATTTATTTGCTTTTTGGAAACCATGTATCTGAATTTATTTGTTTCGAATTTACCTCTGAAATTTAAATAGGCCTATGAAAATTCTTGATTTCCATTTTAAAAACCTGAATTTCGATTAATATTTTTCAATGCTCACAAATTCAGATACAAAAAAAAATCAACTTCCAGATTTTCAGATAAAATAGATTCAGGATGATCAAATATGAAGGCTCAAATTCAGATCTCAAATTCGACTGCTCAAATTCACTCCATATGAGTATGACAAAGTCAGGCTAGTGTCGAGGCACAACTCACGTAAAGTTGATAATAACTGCAATTGCAGATTTCGAACAGAGATAGCGGACTGCAGCTTTAACAGTCACAAAGTAAGTTCAAATTCAAATGCAGTACCTACTGAGACGGTATGCGATTTCAGACACCGAATAAGTACAATTTCTAATAAAAAAAAAATTGAATTACAATGAAATAAAACAACTATGTAGTGAAATATTTTTACAATTTAAAATAACTGTTTTCTATTTGAATATATTGTAAAATGTAATTTATTCCTGTGATCAAAGCTGAATTTTCAGCATCATTACTCCAGTCTTCAGTGTCACATGATCCTTCAGAAATCATTCTAACATGATGATTTGTTGTTCAAGAAACATTTCTTAATTTTATCAATGTTGAAGACATATGTGCTGTTTATTATGCATGAATATATGCTTAATGATATGCTGCTTAAATTACAAGCATGTCCAACTTTACAACAACGATAAGTTGTTTAACTTAACAGACATTCATTCTCGGTGGAATGGAGAGAGAGGTTTGAAAGCTGGAGAGGAGAGCAAGATTTTGATTATCTTATAATGTTTGATGTTTAAATTGATACACAAATTCATACCTCAACCCCATCTGACATGCTATAAAGAACAACCAAATGACTGATTTGGTGTTGGGGATTGAAGATATGTTGCTGTTGGTCGAGTCTGACCTCCTCCATTGAGAGAGGAGGGAGGATGATGGGGCCCCGTCGTTTTCTCGGCCGGGCGTCCCTTGGGAAAGTCAGGAATAAGAGAGAGAGAGAGAGGCATCAGTAGCAGTGTCTCGAACCATAGACATGGCACCCTGTATGCCAGACGTGTGTGATTAGCACAAGCTCACTTAACACACCATCTGATGGCATTAAATGGCTCAGTGTGAATGTGACTGGATCGTGAGCCATTCAGACCGACTTTTAAATTCCTATTTATATCCTGAATTTGAATTGAGTTGGTATATATATATATATGAATAACCCATAAATATTTTATCATACACATATGGGCTATTTCTAGAAACATTATATGATAATGAAATGCCAGCAAATTTTTTTTGTTTAAATTTATATAAATAGAATGTACTGTGAGTCAATTAAATATTTTAATTGAATTCATTATGCTTTGCCAATTGAATTAGTCACAATTAAATTACATATAGGAATTCCCACAATATTAAGATGATTCAAAGACATTATTTAGTAGCCTAAATAATTGTATACATTTGGGGTCAGGATTTTATTTTGAAGAAATTAATACTTTTATTCAGCAAGGATGCAATACATTGATCAAAAGTGAGTTTTTACTAAAGATTTCTATTTAAAATTAATGCTTTTTTAAATTAATTTTTTACTTTCTATTCTTCAAAGAATCCCGAATAAATGTATCAGTTTCCACAAAAATATGAAGCAGCACAACTGTTTTCAACATTGATAATATTAATAAATGTTTCTTGAGCAAAAAGTCAGCATATTATACTGATTTCTGAAGGATCATGCGACACTGAAGACTGGAGTAATGATGCTGAAAATTCAGCTTTGATCACAGGAATAAATTACATTTGAAAATATATTTAAATAGAAAACAGTTCTTTCAAATTATAATAATATTTCACAATATTACTGTTTTTACTGTATTTTTGATCATATAAATACAACTTTGGTGAGCAGAAGAGACTTCTGTCAAAAACATGTATCATGAATAATACTTTATTGAATGCTCAAAATTTGCCCAAAGTCTTAAAAAGAGAGCCAAACTTTTTGTTTCTGTTTTTAATTGTAATACATTAAATTCTTCTCTGTCATTCCAATCCTTTACAAATTTCATTTATCCTGTAGGATATGGTCAATCCGATTCAAAATCATGAATTCAACAAAATGAGCAAGTTCTTAAATTCTGAGTCTTGCCCACTCTAGTGTGTGTGTGTGTGTGTGTGTGTGTGTGTGTGTGTGTGTGTGTGTGTGTGTGTGTGTGTGTGTGTGTGTGTGTGTGTGTGTGTGTGTTCCTCTCAGTATCAGGCTGCACTGGTTGAAGAATGTGTGTGTCTCTGTACTGAGTGCCACTGGCTTTGTGAAGCCTTGCTGAAACTGACAGTTATCTGCTTTTACTCAGAGAGACTGACACACAGAACTAAGAGCAGAGATGTCTGTGAGACCTCAGCCGGGCAGATGTTTAGTTATACCTACAGAAATATCCCAAACAAGGGCTTGTCTCAATTGTTTCACTTAGACTGCAATGACATTAAATGGAGACTTCCAATGCTTTAAACTCCATCCATCCATCTGGACTATAAAGGCTTTTTAAATGTTAAATTCAAACATGGTTTTGTCAAGTCATTCAAAGTTTGTCTTGATAAACACTGTTCGGTTTAAAAGGTTGTTAAATTAATTTGAAATGTAATTCTATTTCCTAACTTTCAAATGCAAATTGACATTTTGCATAATATTGTGTGCATCTAACTCAATTTAGGAATTAATTTATTGCATTCACAATGCAATTCTAAATGCACACAAAACAAAAGTTTCTTTAATGTAAAACATGTAATGCTTCTCGTGCCAGAGCAGTGTGTGCATGACTGTCTTCTCAAGGGTTCACTGGGTTCAGAAAGACCATAACATGAATACGAGACATACGAGAGAGACTCATGCAATTCCCACTAATTTTGCAAACATGCAACAGGTTTCTTATGTACATTCCTATCAAACTGCTCACCATTTGCATACTTTTACTCAATGAAATGATATAAAAACAATTTGACAGAATCTGGATAAAAAATACAAAATTAGTAAGCCAATTCGAAAGTGTTTGGTGCTATAGTGAATTTAGCATTATTTATAAACTGTTCTAGTATTTATTAATATTTTGAGTACATTTTATTTTTATATTTACTAAAAGTTCAGTATTATTGTTTTTCATAATTTTCTATTAGTTATTGTTTTTTAATATTTCTATTTCACATCAATTTATTTTTATTTAATTTTAGTACTTCAACTTATTTCAGTACTTATTTAATTTAGTTGCCAAGACAACATTTCTATTTTTTCTTGTTTGCGTTTTTCATCTATTATTTTATTTTATTTCGACTATTCAATTCAATTTTTAATAGTTTAACTTTTAGCTAACAATAACAATAATCAACAGCCTTGAAGCGTGTGTTTCAACCAATCAGAAACAAGAAATCAAAAAAATAAAAATCATGGCACACATTTGTTTTGATGAATGTTCTGGGTTCAATACGCTATGCTCTTTGCTCTATCAATAGCAATTGTGTGGCTTATACCACAGAAAACGATTTTATCTTGTCCGTCTCCTTTAAGAAAACACTTATTTACAGTAACATACTGTAATGGTGTAAACCAATGGACATGCCATTTGGTAAACCAGCCAATACTTGGATATAGAACTGATCATTTTTGATCTATGCTTTTAAAGTACTTCGATTGTAAGTGAATTTCTGTAAGTGTGATATTTGTTAATAGACGAATCGGAACCATTTTCTGTATAAATGACATTATGCCATAAATTCTGTTCTGTGTTTCTCTGTCGACGTGAGGAATGTGTGTGACAGTTTTGTTCACAATGGCATGTGTCTGTTGTGTCTGAGTTTACCCAGGTTTCCTTTTATACCCATTAAAAACACACAACACACACACACACACACACACACACACACACACACACACACACACACACACACACACACAGCACACACACACACACACACACACACACACACACACACACACACACACACACACACACACACACAACACACACACACACACACACACACACACACACACACACACACAACACAGACACACACACACACAACACACACACACACAGTCTAAACTCAATTACCTGCAGGAATGTGACCTGGTCAGATCATGAAAGCTTCTAAGATCAACAGCCCGAGTGTTTAAGAACAGCAGACCGATTCTGTCTTTATCAGGAATTTCCCAAATACTTCCACAGTGCAGCATCATTCTGTATATTCCTCCTGATTGAATTCAACGACACTCAGTGTAACGTACAATGACATGGTAATCTGTGTGTGTGTGTGTGTGTGTGTGTGTGTGTGTGTGTGTGTGTGTACAGAAGTGAGACAGTCCAGCCATGGCAAATACATCTTGTATTTCTTTGTCTAGAGCACATTTATAACATCTGATTGGTATGCAGTGTTGCCACAGTTACTTTGAAAAAGTAACTAAGTTACTTTACAAGTTACTTGATTTTAAAAGTAACTAAGTTACTTTACAAGTTACTTGATTTTAAAAGTAACTAAGTTACTTTACAAGTTACTTTTATTAGTTACATTCAGCAGTTGCCGACAACACCCCCGCTACCTCCTCAACATAAAAATGACAACCGGTTTTGCCAACACTCACTTTATTGGAAGTGTATTTTTAACAGTAACATCAACAATCTATCTCCTGACATTTAAAGTTGAACTTAAAAACTATTTCCTGAAAAAAAAAAGTATTTCTTGACTTCACTTAATATAAATACTTGTTTTTATAAAAAATAAAATAAAGACAACTCTTTCTTGACTTTACTTAACATAAATACTCGTTTTAATAAAAAATAATAGTCTTTCTTCACTTCACTTAACATAAATACTCGTTTTAATAAAAATATAAAATGCTTTTACTGTCTATGCACGAAACGAAGGTGAATCAACCGTGTTTAATGACAGCATTTCCTCCACAATAAACTGACCGACCAACTTATTTAATTCTCCCCCACTTACTGGTTTTGCACACAAGTCCAGCTTTTGTTGTTTGGATAGTGGAGGACCTGCTCTCTGCTTCGCATCACTTGGCGTGACTCGCTCTGTAAGTTTGACTGTGCGGTGCTGCGATGTTTTTTTTCAAATTCGACGAAGTGTTTCTGTAGGTAGATAACACTTTGTCGCCACCAGCACAGAGTTTACAACGGACCTTAATGTTGTCATTTTTAGCTGACAGACACAAACTCAAAATAGTGACTGTATTTCCAGCTAGAAAAAGCGCATCTCTCTCCTCCCTTCATTGTTGTTTACGTTTGTGTCGCTATGTGGTACGTACACGTGACGTGAACCTCATGCTGAAAACGTGACTTGTCGCGTGCACTCCCCGAGATGCAAGAAGAAAGAAATCTATATTTTTACTAAGAAAAATGACTAAATAGTAACGCACAGTGACTTGGATAAGTAACTTTAATCTGATTACTGGTTTTGAAATAGTAACGCGTTAGATTACTCGTTACTGAAAAAAGTGGTCAAATTAGAATAACGCGTTACTAAGTAACGCGTTACCGGCATCACTGTTGGTATGAGAGCTTAAAATCAGCCAGCTGAATCTAAAATAATCTGCTACTTATAGGTATTGATCATAAGTTATATAGTATGTTAAGTATTATGTTATATATATATAGTCAAGTCAAGTCACCTTTATTTATATAGCGCTTTTACAATACAAATTGTTTCAAAGCAGCTTTACAGAGATAACAGGAAAACAATGTTGTAATAGTATTGTTCAATTGAAAATTAAATGTCCCCAACTAAGCAAGCCAAAAGGCGAAGGCAACAGTGGCAAGGAACCAAAACTCCATCAGGTGACAGAATGGAGAAAAAAACCTTGGGAGAACCCAGGCTCAGTCGGGGGGCCAGTCCTCCTTTGGCCAACGAAACAGTGTATGATTATGAGTTAGGCAGCATAATGTCAGGAGTCAGATGAGATCAGAACTTTCACGATATTATCCAGTTCATCTGGTTGGGTTGGGTCATCCGGCCGGTGAGGAGATGAGTGTGGTGAGGTATATATATATATATATATATATATATATATATATATATATATATATATATATATATATATATTAAGGCTCTATTTAATGTATGCACGTTATGCTCAATGCTCATGAGGTGTAATTCAAGCTAGGGCTGTAGTACTAGTCCGGACTTGAGACCGTTTTTCTATGGTCTCGGACTCACTGGTATTCGGATTCGGACTTGTCTCAGTCTCAGCCACTGGTCTTGCCAAATATGGATTTTGGTCTCGACCGAGTCCAGCTGTCTTTATTATGTTCCCAGTAAGCACGTAAAAGCTGTTTATTTGCGCGCTGTTTATTTGCTCTGGTGTGAGCCGCGATTGCGCCAGAACCAGCTAATCATCGAGATAATTCAGCATGCGCACGCGCCCGGAGTCTCAGGGGAAAAATATAGCAAAAATATATGCATGGATTCTTTAAATCATTTTTGTACAGGTTCATTGGAATGAGCCATCTGATGAACCAATCATTCAGACTTCTCAAAGCAGCACAACAATAAGACTTTTTGAAGTTATTGGAGTATGTTTGACAAGAAAATTTCAGTCTTTCTACTTGAAAAGTGCATGTTTACTTCAATTCAATCCGTTTCTTAATTATTTGTGAAATTTAAGCCAACATTTTTTCAGTGTAGACACGTTGTGGTGGTTGATACATTATCTAACAATAGCAAGCTTACATAGATAGCACCCATCATTTTACATATAGCACCCATCAGGTGTGAGTGTTTGTGGTCTCAATGGCCCTACAACACTCTCCGCAGAGAGAGAGAGAGAGAGAGAGAGAGAGAGAGAGAGAGAGAGAGAGAGAGAGAGAGAGAGAGAGAGAGAGAGAGAGAGAGAGAGAGAGAGAGACACGGAGGGATGGAGCTGTGTGGTGCGGGGGAGGTGAAGCTGCCGGCTGGGATTAGATACCTGAATCCAATCTTGAGGAGCAGTAGGTTCCAGCCGCGCTAAAGTGTTTTCAGGAGAATTTCTCATGTTCCCCCGCTAGCTGATTACTTCCAGATTTTAGTTCTGCTCCAGTGAAGATGAGCTGCATGGCGCACTTTTTGTCAGCCGTGGTTAAGATGCAGTTTGACACACAAGCCGTCCGGAGATGTGCTGTATAATCACGGTTAAAGGAGGAGAAGAGTGGGAGAGCCACCAGCCAATCATCATATGAAATTGACGTGACATTAAATCATAAAACGCTAGACTATACGTGCAGACTGTGTGCTTTGATGTGAAATTGTGTGTAAAAGTGATGCATGTCATTTTTTTGTGCAATACGAACTATGAGTGAGTCACTTGCAGGTCGATCATGAAGAGTGCGTACACAAGTTGTTTTAGACCGACACAGTAACATTGGTGAGCATTTGGGGTGGGAAGATCTGTGTGTCCAAACAATGACAGACAGGCAGAGTATTTAGGGAAACCTGTTTGACAATAGTCAGTATATATATAGTGACATTTTCTATTAGGCGACACTAGAGGATCAAAAATCAATGAGTTTGCACAGCAGTGTTTACTAAGATAAATTTAGGGTTAAATAATAATAATAATTCATTACATTTATATAGCGCTTTTCTCGGCACTCAAAGCGCTTTACATAGAAGGGGGATTTAGGGTTACATAGAGATTTAGGGTTTGATCAAATCACTAACCTTAGTAGTAAGCTTTGGCATGTAACTCGTCCTGCACCGTTTGTGCGACATGAATGATTTCTCTTATCATGTGACCAGACTTGCGATTTTAAACTTGTATAAATTGCAAGTGGAATGTTTGTCAAGGAATTTTTTGTCTGAGGCAATTGCTAATGGTGGTTGCTAATTGGCAAACGATGTGGGCCAGGATCGTACAACATTCAGAAGTGAATTGACGATGCATTTTAAATTCCAATTAAATTCTTGAATTAGCATTTAAAGAAATTTGTGTCTAATTTTTAGCAAAAATATCTTTTGTCGATAGAGCAATCGACAGAATGAACAATAGAATGAAAAAAAGAATGACAGAGCGATTGACCGAACGAACGAACCACAGACAAAAAGACAGATAGATAGATAGATAGATAGATAGATAGATAGATAGATAGATAGATACTGTTGATAGATAGATAGATAGATAGATAGATAGATAGATAGATAGATAGATAGATAGATAGATAGATAGATAGATAGATAGATAGATACTGTTGATAGATAGATAGATAGATAGATAGATAGATAGATAGATAGATAGATAGATAGATAGATAGATAGATAGATAGATAGATAGATAGATAGATAGATGAGTGGATTCTAGGGTGTTGCTAGTGTGTTCAGGGTCGTTACTAGGGTGTTGCTAAGACCACAGACAAAAAGACAGATAGATAGATAGATAGATAGATAGATAGATAGATAGATAGATAGATAGATAGATAGATAATAGATAGATAGATAGATAGATAGACAGATGAGTGGATTCTAGGGTGTTGCTAGTGTGTTCAGGGCCGTTACTAGGGTGTTGCTAAGACCACAGACAAAAAGACAGATAGATAGATAGATAATAGATAGATAGATAATAGATAGATAGATAGATAGATAGAAGATAGATAGATAGACAGATGAGTGGATCTAGGGTGTTGCTAGTGTGTTCAGGGTCGTTACTAGGGTGTTGCTAAGACCACAGACAAAAAGACAGATAGATAGATAGATAGATAGATAAAGATAGATAGATAGAAGATAGATAGATAGATAGATAGATAGATAGATAGATAGATGAGTGGATTCTAGGGTGTTGCTAGTGTGTTCAGGGCCATTACTAGGGTGTTGCTAAGACCACAGACAAAAAGACAGACAGATAGATAGATAGATAGATAGATAGATAGATAGATAGATAGATAGATAGATAGACAGACAGATGAGTGGATTCTAGGGTGTTGCTAGTGTGTTCAGGGTCGTTACTAGGGTGTTGCTAAGACCACAGACAAAAAGACAGATAGATAGATAGATAGACAGATAGATAGATAGACAGATAGATAGATAGATAGATAGATAGATAGATAGATAGATAGATAGAAGATAGATAGATAGATAGATAGATAGATAGATAGATAGATAGATAGATAGATAGATAGATAGATAGATAGATAGATAGATAGATAGATAGATAGATGTGGATTCTAGGGTGTTGCTAGTGTGTTCAGGTCGTTACTAGGGTGTTGCTAAGAGGTTGCCGGATAGAGAGACAGCTTGATAGATAAGTCAGAAAAGAAACAGCACATCAAATCGACTTGAAAGATTTAGAGTGAAATTTAGAGTCTCAGAAGAATACATTTAACGGAATAACAGTATGTTGGCTTTGACAAGCTAACATGATAAAAGCCTTTCCATCTTCAGCGCTGCTCATTTGATTTGCATTCCAAAGATGATTACATTAAACAGCAATTAAAGATTCATCATATAAACATCAGATGTCAAAAACAGCACACAAAAAAGTGCCAGTACCAAAACAGAAGCGTCTTGCTCTGTGTTGCTTAAACTTCTGAGACAGCGGCCAAAACTGTCATGAGGGAGTTGAATCAAAGAGAATGAGCAGTGTCTATTTCTGATGCGACAGGACTAGCGAGCGCTCGTCTTCTCCAAATGTACTCTGTTCTTTCCACTCTTTGTTTTAAACTTATGTCAGTTCTGCTCTTTTTACTTCTACTCATTAACCTTGCTTGTTCTTCCAACTACACAGGCTTCTCACCGCAGCTCCTCCGACTCCTGTAAGGCTCCGCGTCTCTCCTGGGACCCAGAGAATGGAGAGGTTGGTTAATCATATACCCTTAAGCTCTGTGAATTTATCTGCCAAGAGTTTTTTCTCATTCTCAGTTTCTCTTTTCCATCTGCTCGCTTTGTTTTCTTTTTGTTAATATTATTATTTCATTACTGTTACTTTCTTTGACATACATCCTGAGATCCTCAAAGCGTTTTTTGCTTCGCTTGCTCTGAGACAACACAGAGAAATTATTTTTAAAGTGGCCAAAATACAGTGTTCAGGTCATTCATACATTGTACATTATTATGCTCACATTATCTGTCTTAGTATATAATAAATAACATATTTAATCTTACAATTTTTAAAGACGGAAATATTCATTTTTTTATACAGATAATTAGTTTATAGGTTATTATTCAATATCACTTTTTTGTGGTATTGCATTCTAAAACATCTTGTTTTTTACTGTTGTTGTCTGATAAAAATACTCCAATTAGATTCATAAAATCAGAATATCAAAATATGATTAAAAATATGAAAATGATCTTAAGTTGACATCCATGTGTAAGCTGTTAATGCTTCACTGAGCAATGAGCAACTTTTGCTGAAAATGGCCAAAATGGCTGTTAAAATTACGGTTTCTCCGATATGATGGATAATAGAAAAAATATCATCTTTTTAAGCCATTTCAGAAAAATACATAAAAATATATAATATTGCTAAAAAGTACTGAAATATATATTTTTTAAACCATATCACCCTGTCCTACACTAAGCACAGAAACACTTATTTTATAATGAGCAGTTGTATGTTCTGCTCTCAGTGTGTATTTGAAAAAAGAGATTGAGTCCATCTTTGGCGTTGTCCATCTCAGGAGATGGCTGTGCAATCTCAATAATTCAGCAGTGGAATTGCTACACTGTGTAAACACAGCAGAATACAAGCCAAGCAGCACATCCGCTCTGTCTGTACACCTTCATGACATCACGACCATCAGCTCCAGTTTATGTTGAATATAATCCACACACTTGCGCACAAGGCTGCATGGGAATCGTAAGGAATTTAATGATTCTGATTCCAGTTCCTTAATGATTCTTTTAGTACTTTTAGTATCATCAAGCTCCCTTTAAATGAATCTTAATCGGGCTAAATGCCATGTTTAATTTGATGCGAATGATAACGAGGCTGTGAGGGATAGATGGACGGTCTGATTAAATTGACGGCACTAATTGGTGAGATTCACTAGGTGGCAACACTCACAGTTGGGCTGCTGTTTTTGAAGAAGAAGAAGATTGAACAAACAAACGAATACGGAAGCCACAAAACAAAAACTTATTGAACAGAGTGTAGTCATATCCCTCACATGATAACATAATCGAATTGCATTTATTTAGCACACATTAACCAATAGCTCATAAGAGACATGCACAAATCTTTCCCTAAATGGAAAAAGATAAACATATGTTTCAAAGCTTGAAGTAAGGAAATATATTTTGTATATATTGTTTAAAACCTTTGAATGCCATAATATGTTACAAATTGTACTTCAAGGGGCAGGAAAACACATTTCCGGCCTTAATATAATTCTTTTTAAGTATATTTAAACCATTATAAATACAAAGTTCTGTCATGAAACTCTAGATGGCGCAGACTGATAGGTATCAGTACTGCTGTATCAGTAGCCAATGAGCTCGCTGCTCAACCTTCAGATACTTGGGCCCCATCCACACTACTGCGTTTTAGTTTAGAAACGGAGAATTAAAACGAATACGATCTCCGTCCACACCAGCGTTTTAGCTGCGATCTCCGTCCACATTAAAACGACTGAAAACGCGGATCACGTGACCATTCACCTACACTGGGCATGCACGTGCCGGTGTAAACACAACACAACTTCATTGATAGAATGATCCCACCATGCGCTGGTTCTTCCCAAAACCGACGCTCCATGCACGGTCGATACCGCCGCTGCACACGGCACGGGAATTGTCACAGATCGCTGGAATAATAGCTTGCCTCCGGCGCATGTAGGCAGTTAACGTTACAGCATCAGGGAAGGATACGTCATGACTGATGACACCCAATCAGAGAGCCGAGTGTGAGCGTCTGCGTCATCGTTTCTAAAGTCCTCCGTTTTGACCCGTCTTCACTAAAACGCCCTCCGGAGATTCAAAACGCAAAACGGGTCTGCAGCGTTTTTAAACTTCTCCGTTTTAGGTCTTCGTTTTTGCCGTTTTAGTCTGGACGGGAGGTGCCAGGGCCGGAGTGGGACTCATTTTCAGCCCTGGAGTTTCATGCCTTAGACCGGCCCACGTTAGTTCCTGACTTAATATTAAAATAATGTAATTGAAACCTCAGTATATAAGTCTGCAATAGTGCAGTGTTCTGTACAGCCTTGTTATTCAGTGCAATAGCCGTACATGGGGTATTATAAATACAGAGGTCCGAAAAGTGATCTTTTGCTAGGGGGGTTAGGGGGCATATGCCCACCCAGACAAGTGAAGTAATACAAACAGAAAAGTCCCAGTGCTGGGGAAATATAAACACATTCGAGGTATACAAATATTTATACAATAATAATGGCAATATACGAGACCCATATACACAACCGGTCAAAAGTTTTAGATCGGTAAGATTTTTTATGTTTTTAAAAGATGTCTCTTCTGCTCACCCAAGGCTGCAATTATTTGATAAAAAAAAAAAAAAAAAGTAATATTGTGAAATATTATTACAATTTAAATCAGCGGTTTTCTATGTGAATAGTGAAGTGTAATTTATTCCTGTGATCAAAGCTGAATTTACAGCATCATTACTCCAGTCTTCAGTGTCACATGATCCTACAGAAATTATTATAATATGATGCTCAATAAACATTTATGATTATTATCCATGTTGAAAACAGTTTTTTACATTTTTATTTCAGGATTCTTTGATGAATAGAAAGTTCAAAAGAACAGAATTGATCTGAAATGGAAAGCTTTTGTAACATTAATCACTACCATTCAAAAGTTTAGGGTCAGTAAGAATTTATTTTTTATTTTTTGGGGAAAAGAAAAGAAATTAGAAAATACTTTTATTCATCAAGGATGAGTTAAATTGATCAAAAGTTACAGTAAAGACATTTATAATGTTAGACAAGATTATATTTTAAATAAATGCTATTCTTTTGAACTTTCTATTCATCATAGAATTTTGGGGGAAAAAATTGAAAATCATAATTTATGTTTTTTGAGCATAAAATCAGCATATTAGAATGATTTCTGAAGGATCATGTGACACTGAAAACTGATGTGTAATCAGCAACAGTAATGATGTTGAAAATTCAGCTTTCAAATTACATTTTAAAATATATTAAAAAAGAAAACAGTCATTTTAAATTGTCATAATATTTTACAATATTACTGTTTGTCATTTTTTTTTCATCAGATAAAGCAGCCTTGGTGAGCAGAAGAGACTTCATTTAAAAATAAAAAAATCTTACTGATCTATATATATATATATATATATATATATATAGGTGCTGTTGTTAAATTGAGCTTATTTTTACACTGTCATCAATGGCAAAGAACATATGTAGCCTATATCTGTGTTAAATAGGAATCCATTGTAATAAAGTTATTCTCATTCTGGGCTCGAGGCTATTCCTCTACCTGCTCTCATCTCTCGATCATCTCCATGTCCTCTCATTCTTCTACCTGATCTACCACAAACTGATTATTTCTGTCGTCCGTTTAAAACTTCTTTCGTAATAAAAACAGTTGTTTAGTTTAGCCACTTGCATATCTCGTGAAGCGTCGCGTTGGGATTCGCGCGCGGCCGCGCGCTCGCGCTTCTGTGAACATAAATCCCGCTTTGATCGCTCATTTAAAACATTTTACCATTGCCGACGAGCGGTGTTTACTGAAGCAGCTCAGATTATGAGGTCGGTTATCGTCGCGATATGCACCAGGTAATTATTTCACAACGTTCATATACTCAGAAAAATATAGGCTACACTCAGAAAGCTGTGACTGGAGCCTCTATAAAGCATTCAACCCAGTGCCATGACAACACCGGCCCTCCTGGCCAATAAAACAGACCGGCCCACCGGGAATTCTCCCGGTGCTCCCGATTAGCCAATCCGGGCCTGGGAGGTGCAAACGTAGCAAAATGTCTAGTAATGTGGACGGGGTCTTGGTCAGCATTTGCTGTAGCAGTTTGTAGCGCACTTTCTGAAACCCTCCACCTTCCCCAGCTCCGCCTGTATAGATCTGCTATGGGTAATTCATGTATGCTATATTGTACAGCAGCAGCATGTCTTGCTCACAGAAGCGTGTCGTGTATGTATTGGCAGTAGCAAGTCCTGTACTTGCCCTGCTGCAGTAATAAAGGCAGAAGCAGCAAAAGCAATAACCAACAGCAGCAGCAATAATCAACAGCAGATCTATTCTGCCAAGACCAAACATATCAACATTGTCCTATCCATTACCATACCAAACACTATGAGAGTTGTCATGACAGGCATATATTTTGGCTGAAAATATATATTTTTAAAAATGGCCCAAAAATATGAGTAAATAACATTATATTAAATATAGTAATGTAAATAATATATACACTGTATATATGTACGCACATAGAGAATTTATGTCAATGAATTCTCCCCTGGAATTGCTAATAGAAACAGATGTCATGGAAATTCTGGAATAGTTTTTTTTTTTTTTTTTTTACTGTTTTTCAGTTCACAATCCTGCTGTTGTTGTCTACAACATCCTTAAATTGTTACACCAAAGATGTGCACAATTGATAAAGAGATCCCCATATCAAAACCATAATTTGCCATGGTGATTAACTCATCAAGCTGTTACTATAGTAACAATACCGCAACAGTGGGGTGCAGTCATTACAATTAACCCCGCTCACATTGTCTGTTCTCGTTTAATATCTTTGTCTATGTAACCCATATAGAATTATCAAGGTAGCATGGAAAAGGAAAAAAAAAAAAAATCTCTTAAGGGGGATTTTTTTTTAATGATTTCACAGGCCGAACTCAAAAAGTATTTGAACTGGTGCAATTACTAGAGTCAGGCCACACTTTTGAGATGGCATGCACACTATTTTGAATAAAGTCAAACACAGCAGCGATGCTGATACTTCTTCTTGTCATTAGGGCTTTAATTAGAGCTCTCACCAGAAACAGTCTGTCTCCATTCACTCTCCCTGAAGGAATACACCATGAGCTCTCATTGTGGGCATTAAATGTGCCGTCACTGAACATGTTTTCCTCGCTGTTTATTCAATTTCTCATCCGAGTAAAGCGATTAGCGGCTCTCTGAATGACATTTACAGCCTGTGTTGTGTTTGTTGTGTAGGATTTTTGTGAACTTAAACAGAAGCGGTTTAATTGAGAGACAGGCAGTGTTTAAACAAAGAAAATTAACAGCTTGGATCTTAAACACTACTGGGATTTTAGTGCTCATCAGATTTTTTTTCTCCACAGCACATGACATATATATGGGTGATTCTTCAGTTACTTAAATCAAATATTTAAAGGAACAGGACATCCAAAAATGAAAATGATTTAATTGTTTACTCACCCTCATGTCATTCCAAACCTGCAAAAGAAGGGTGAGTAAATAATGACAGAATTGTCAAGTGAACTATGCCTTTAAATTCTTTCAATGGAAACTTCTTCAAATCATGTTTCACCTTTAAAAAAAAAAATCAAATGCTTATTAATGACGTAGTATGTTAAAAGGTCATGTTAATGACTGCTTTTTTGAGGAAAAGCTTGAATAGCTTTGGACTTGCTAACACAAGTTGAACCTGAATGAAACAAATGTTCCTCTCACGTCTTAATAGTTCCTTAATTGTTCTCACAAATTTTCCTCCATATTCTTTGTTCTAAAAATACAAAACATACATCTAAAAAGGGCCTAAAATGAACACTCGCCAAGCGTAAAATGCGAGTAAAAATCAATGTTGGCGAGTATATGAAGCGTTTTCAATCACCAGTTGGCCGGTAAAAAAGATGCAAATTTTTAAGAACATAAACATTAACAACGCTCGGGATAGTTGACGGGCCAGTGCTGCATCGTCATGAAAGTTTAAGCCTTGCCAATATAAATATCGAAATCCGCGTCTCGGACGGCGTGAATACTGAATCCAGCTCTCTTTCACGTCTTCTTGCGCTTGAAAAGACACATTCAAACAAAATTATGTCAAAATGCCCATCTTGGCAAGTATCTTTGTAAACAAAATCAGTTCTTAAATGAATGTAACAGTTTAGAAATAAAACGAAAGTGTAACCGTATATTGGATCCATGCATTAGCTCTTAAAGTGACAGTAGCCTCATATTCCTGCTGCTGTCTGTGACAAAAGATAAAGAACAATCACTCATTGCTCTTGACTGATTAACCTTTTTATTTTTATTAAGGATTAATCTGTTTTATGGCTGGTAAAAAATGTGTATTGCCAGTAAATTTTCTTAAAGGGTACCTATTATGGCATTTAAAATGTTCCTAATATTGTTCTGGGAGTCCCCAACAACAGTTTTACAAGCATGCAATGACAAAAAACACTTTTGTTGTCTTGTAATATGCATTTATTTTTACCTGATTTGCTCACCGACTCCCATATGAATCGTTTAGCGAGTCATTTTTCCAAACCCCGCCTTTGCGTGACGCTAATCTGTGGTGATATGTTAGACACCCAGCCGACGGGGTGTCATTGGTTGTTGCGCTAGATCTTACCCAGATACAACAGTGCTATTTTCTGATTGGCTAACAACACCAGACGAACAACACCAGAGGAGACCAGGGTTGCCAGGTCTGCACAACAAAACCAGCCCAATTGCTCATCAAACTAACCCAATCACGGCCAAAAATATTCAAATAGCGTTCCCGGGTGTTTCCTCAATAACAATCATGTTCCAGTGGATAAAACAATCGCGTCAACCAGCGTGCACTACACAAACAACCCGCGGAAACAGTGCAGGCATACGGACCTGGCAACACTGGAGGAGACGCGCTTGAATCCTGCCGGTTCCACAGTGAGTGAGTTTTGGCCACTGCGGCATATTAAATATATTACAAATAGTTTTTCAGCGTGAGAAATATAACGTGTGGCCGGAGAGCGTGACAAAAGACCGAAATGAGTGACTGTCACGCTCAATGCGTGATGCGTGACACTCGAGAGCCCTGTGACAACTCCATTAACAACGACAAACACTTCACATATTTCAATACAATTGACATTGAAGACCTAAGTTAGCTGCTAGAAGCTGCGCTGTGCCTGTGCGTACACAACACACAAAATAATTATAGAACATGATACAAACATAAAAGCAACAGCCTACTTACAGATTGTGATTCGGAGAAGGAAGCTGATCCAAATAAACTCGGTACTGAACCTCCCTCCTTCAGTATCAGCCGGCTCGCAAATTCATACTTTATAGCATTTAGGTTTGTGAAGCAATCATCTTCAAAATGACGCGAACACAGAACGAGTTCGGGCTATAATACTTCTGTGGTATAGTTATGAACTGTAGCCACTGTCTTGAAATGCTCCTCACTGGGCAGATGAAAAAAGTTTGCTTTTGCGTCGCACTTCAAAACACAGCAGCGTCTCGTCGACATGATGTTTTCCCTGGTGTCTCAATGAGTGGGCGTATCTTATTCAAATAACTTGTACAAGTGACGTACGAAAGTTAGAGAAAATGCATCGTTCGTCTATCGATTCATATCAACGACTCAGAGTCGACTCTTACTTTTGAGAGATAATAACTTTGTATACGGTGAACTTTCATATTTAAAACTTTGCAGGATGTTTTCGTTCACTTAGATCTATGTTACACACTACATGAAAGGTAATTTTCAAAATTCCATGATAGGTACCCTTTAAAGTCATCATGAAATCAAAATTGACTCTATTTACTTTGTTAGCGCATATTACTAGCCTTGTGGTGAACAATTAATCTTAATTTAGAAAAGAAGAAATTGTGCGCACATCAAAAAATTTTGGCAGGTGCTTGATCAAATGAAGCATCAAATTCAAAATAAACAAGAATCGGCACACTGCCACTTCTGCTCCCAAGGATTTATTAAAATTAACAGCGTTTCGACCCAAAGGCTCTTCGTCAGGCAAGTTAACACATAGAAAAAAAAAATTGTCGTGGTAATCTTTAATCAAAATCTGAAAAGTTACTTCCGGCCTGGAATGGCGTTCCTTCTCTGATGACGTCAGTTTGACGGCTTTGGTTGAAAACGCTTAACCACTCCCCTCAAACCATTAGTCTGCTATGAGCGAGAGATGGAGAGAAGGTGCGTTAAAGTAAAACCCTGCCCTCTATTCAATATTCCGTTTCACTTGGAAATACGTCCCAACACTGGAGAAAAGTCGTTTGCAACATCCGGCTCACAGGGACTTTACGTCACCATCTAATGGCAGGTATGGCAAAAAAGTTAATTTTAGGCCCTGCATATATCAAATAAACTGACAATATACTTTAAATTCACAGACCTTGCATATTGTTGCCCTATTGTTGGGTTGATTTGCTTCTATTGGTTTCCTCATTTGTAATTAGCTTTGAATAAAAGTGTCTGCTAAATGATTAAATGTAAATTAGGAAAATATAGTTTAAAAAATGCAATGTGTATTTGAGGCTAATTTCCTACATTTTGTCAAATTTAACAATGTTTTATGTTCTTTGTACTGTATTGATTGGTCCACCTAAAATAAATTTTTGGTGATGAGGATGAAAAATGAAGGGAGGAGATGGCTGGATGACCGGATTTTGTTTAAATAAGAAATTAAAGCTACACTGTGTAATTTTTACCCCCATCTAGCGGTGAAAAGGTATATGACCATCCAGTGAATATTAGTTTCTGTTCCTCTCAATTCCAATTTCGTTTTAACTCCTACGGTGGCCAATGTAGTCCAAGATTAACATGGCTTCCAGTTCGAGTGTTAGGCAGTTCGAGTGCTAACCCACGCGTGTTAAAGCGCGAAAGGCGAAGCTTGAATTAACGGGGTATGTCCCTCTTTGGCTAATGTACTTTCAAGATGGAGGGGCAACATGGCGACCGACATTAGAACCCCTTACCTGTATGTATTTTCAGTGGCATATTATACACTCACGAGAATACTTTATTACTTGAACGAAGTAAATATACATTAATGAGCACATATATTTTTGAAAGAACTAAGTGTTTTTAGCTAAGAATAAACTAAAAAACGTACACAGTGTAGCTTTAAATACAAAGAATAACCCCGTCATAGCTGTCAACATTTGGTTTTCAAAATCCGGGAGATTTTTTTTTGGGGGGGGGTATCGCCAGAGAAATTTCCTATTTATTAAAAATATATTAAATATTATTAAATAATTGTTATATTAAAAAATATTTTTAAATAAGTTTCAGCTTTCCTACATCTTGAAACATTCAGGTTTATAAATGGGGGTAATCTTTAAAGGATGAACAAATAATGTTATAATGTTTAGGTCATCACATTAAAAATAACATTTAAATATAGGCATATATTTATATATAATATTTAGATAATAGTTGAGTTTTGAAGTGCTGGAAAAAGATGTGTGAAGTACTTGAAAGCATTTCACTATTCCAGCCAAACTTTCATGGCTAGTTAGTGTTACTATATTAAATCCATGGTGAATGTTGCTGATCTGTGGACTTAAAGCCTTTAACTAGATCATTCACGGCACAATGTTTCTTCTGGTTTCCACGTCAGTGCTGTTTGATCTGATAGAGAGATGCACAATATAATGAGTAGCGCAATTTCGTTCTGCTTTCATTACGTCTGCCATTTGATGTTGCGCAACGTTGTGGTGGTCGCGCCAGCGCAGATTTTGTCGGCAGGGAAAAAGGCCAAAGGAATCGTTCGTTTGCGTACTGAAGCGGAAGCCTCGTACCGAAACGGTTCTGGCAACTGGTCAACATTAGACAAACATATTGGTCCGATTATTCATAAAGGAGTTTGGGCCATGCAAATTACGGGAGTTTCCCGGGAGAAATAACAAACCGGGAGGGGTCCGGGAGACAGGGCTAAAAAACGGGAGAAACCCGGGAAAAACGGGAGTGTTGACAGGTATGAACCCCGTGTACATTATGCTACCCTTTACTCAACCTCATGTTGTTCTAAACCATATGCTGGACAAAATAGCACCACACAAGTATTATAAAAGTAGTACATGCACTATATTCCAAGTCATATGATAGCTTTCTACAAGAAACAGATGTTTGATATTTGGTTACAAGACACAAGAATCAATTGACAGTCCAATGTTTTCATCCAAAGTCGCAAATTTAACTTATTGTATGCACAAAACTGTAATATTGCATAGAACATTCTGTGAATTAAGCAGCGTTTCCATCCCATGTGTTCAAGAGAACAAAATCGTCACTCAAAGGGAAATTGGCTCAAAATATCTGTGGTAAAAATGGATTGTTGATGCAATGGGGAAGCCACTGTGGCTCTTTTTTTCGTACATTATAAATGATTTGAAACTGTCATGTTATTTTGTGGATGCCTGGTGTTTGGGAATGCAATCGTGTGAGACACTTCTGGAAGGACATTATACCCAACCATTTTGATAACAGTCTTTGGCTCAGGCATTTCAGAAAGACTAAAAGAACATTTGAGATGCTGTGCTGTGTAGTCCAGTTATCCAATCACAACCACTGTTGAGGCAAAGTCACGTAAGTGTTTTCTTGCGCATCGAGGGATCGATGTGTTTCGATCGTAGTTTATGCGGATGTCTACTTATCGGATAAAAAAAATGCATCTGCCTTAATTCAACGCATACGTTTTTTAATCGCATATTTATAATTTATGCACATCATGGCATTTCCATCCAATGTTTTTTTATACAATATCCCATAAAAATAGGTGGATGGAAACATATACTGATGCTTTTTAGTTGTATGCAGATCTATATAAAGATTCTTCAAAATTCTTCTGTTTACCCCAGAATTATCCATATATATTTTTAACACCAAGTCCATTTCCACTCTGATTATTATTGCTTTAAGGCTGGATAAACTGGATGTGAAGCTGTGTCTGGGTCACGCAGGTTTTTCCCTTCAAGTCTTCAATCATGTCGAGATGGCGTGGGTCCCCTGGCAGTGCGTCTGCTTTTCGGTTATGCCACATTTAACTGACTCCTCCTGTCTGCTGCCAACCCGCACCAGCCGCCCGTCCACCCAGATAAACGCAACACGACAGGTGCGCCTGGCTCTCCAAACACCGCACATGTCCTCTGCCTCACCCCACAATCACAAACGCTGTCGATTCGCTTCACTCGTATGGACAGTCTCAGGAAGCTTCACCACTCACTGAGATACAGATGTCATGTTTTGGTTACATATGACTGGCTCCGACAAACAGAATCTGCAGACATTTTGGCACTTTCTTCACTGATTTTGGTGGAAATTCTGCAGAATTGATAAAAACTGACAACTGAAAGACAATCATATTAGCCAAAATATTTTTAGGAATTAATTCACCCAAAAATTAAAATAAATATTTGTATCTGAAATGCAGTAAAATCACACTTAAAATCAGGTGTTGTCATGGCAGACAGGCTGTAAATACAGATGCCATAACGGTTTGTTTATGTAGATTTTACAGATGAATACTCTGGTAAATAAGTTCCATATGTTTACAGATTGCCGTGACGCTCAGCAGCACAGCGTGTGTGTGGTGTTCAAAGAGTGTTAATTATACAGGCCGCTAATAAGTATGTATATGCATAATCGCATAAATCCATAATTACCTAAACAGCGTCTCATTACATGCACGTGGTTAGTATATAAATAGTGCATTTTTGCAGAAGGTTAGAGACAAAATCAACTAAACATGTTGTATTTGCTTGATCTCACCAGATATAAAATAGAATGTCACATTTCATTGGTTGAAATTTCATAGCACACCTAACAATTTCCCACACCTCATGTGCAACGAATTTACATGCATTTTAGAGTTGTTTGCGATCACAGGATTTTTCAAATGCAATAGATTGAGTGGAGCATAACTAGATTCATTGATAAACTCAGTCGCTTTTGTTATAGATATATAGAACAATAGATAAAGATACAGACAGACAATAGATAGATAGATAGATAGATAGATAGATAGATAGATAGATAGATAGATAGATAGATAGATAGATAGATATAGACAGACAGACATCAGCTTTTGAAGCAAAAGTCTCCATTTGATCTCCATTTTATGCCATTGCATTGCTAGTGAGTTGTTGTAGGTTGATACCAGAGAAATATATATATTCAGTAAAAATGTTTCCATGAATCTTCCATTGTGATTTAAAGGGGGGTGAAATGCTGTTTCATGCATAGTGCGTTTTTTACACTGTTAAAGAGTTGGATTACCATGATAAACATGGACAAAGTTTCAAAAATGAAGTTGTAAGTTTGATGGAGTATTTCTGGTACAAAAATACCTTTTCCGGTTTGTCACAAGTTTCGGAAAGTTTTTTTCGAATACGTAACTACGTGACGTCAGAGTGGGTGGAACTTAAGGCACTTCTCCCGGAAGGGTGCGCGCAGCTGTACCCTAGTGCGTGCGAGAGCGTCCATCAGACCGCTGTGCTCTGCTGCGTTGCAATCAAAACAATGGCACCAAAAAGTGTGTTTTTGGTTGCCAGGGCAAGACAACACTGCACAAATGTCCAAAGAACCCAGAGTTAAGGGACCTGTGGATGGATTTTGTTTTTCCAGAGCAGCAACGGAGTTCTTGTTTGTTCCCTTCATTTCGGCGGTAGCTGCTAATAGTTTTATAAACAAGGCACAGTTCGACGATTTGCAGATCGCCTAATACTTAAAGATGGAGCAGTCCCAACGATAAAGGTTCACGGAACAGCAGGCGGTGAGTAAAACTGCTTCAAATGTCTGTGTGTTGTTAACTATCGGCGTGTAAGCTAAGCACAGCAAGTAAACAACATGATCACGCACAGTTAATGTATCGATGGAGCATGCGATGTATGGTGTGTGTTTTGTGTGTTTAAATACAGTTGTTTAGCTGGCCACTGTAGGTGTCAGTTTGTTTATTGTAAAACTAAATCATGTCCTCATAAACCACGAGTCTGTCTGTTTACAACACACGCAAAAGCTTCGCGCGCTCCCGCCCGGCACGCCTCCACCCGCTCGGGTTTTTCCGGAAAGACTCGGTACAGCCTATTTTTCTTTTATAAATATAATAAAACTAAAGACTTTTGGAGATATGAAGGATGCAATACTACTCTATAGGTACTCAAGATTAACATGAGATTGAGTGAAACTGAGTATTTCACCTCCCCTTTAAGATCTCAGTCATTTCTATGACTTTTGCAGGTCTGTAAATCACAATTTGAAAACTTCCCAGGTTTTCCATGACCGCGGGAGCCGTGTAAGTGTAAACTTGGAGATGTGCTGTGAGTGGTATTCTAATGAAAGCACTTCTACCCAGCACTATGAGACTCACTGTTGGAACTAATGACGACATTCAGGGCCAGTGCGGCCAGGGGTTCTGAGGGAATTTCGACAAAAATGTTCATTAAAAGGTCTAATAATTAAGATATTGATTAATTAGTCCAGCATTGATTTACAGTCACACTTTATCAAGTCAAGGGGTTCTAATTACCGTGCCATTATGCCACAGACTGACCTTAACATTCTTTGTCACTTGTAATGAAAAAGAACATTTCTTTTGGCGGCGTTTGGATTTCTGACCTGTAAAATTTTAATAGGGACTACAGTGGGAACAGGACATGGATTGGCGGTTAAGTCAGGGCGAGGCTAATATCCCTGAGTCTGGTTAAGTGGCTATACACCCAGAGTGCTGAAACGCCTCTCTAGAGGGATCTGATTTAACTAGTTTCCTCTTCTCCATATAAAAACACTGGGGCTGAATGAACAGGGCCCGCAGCCAATGAACAAGTACAGTCACTGCACTCAGCACTTAATAGTGCATTTTCATTGCATTCTTGAAACCTCGAGAAGCCCAAAAATACAATAATACAACAAAATTCTCAAAAGTATAATTGGGATGGCTAATAATATACAATTATTACTCTACTTGGATACAAGCACACACTTTTTGTGGATGACATTCAGCACTCGGTTAATGAAAAGGCGTTGAACAGGAATTGAATCATATTTTCCACTCCATAGAGTCAGAAAATGGTGCTTCAGACACTTGTGAGTGCAGTCAGGAATCCCAATTTGCCTGCGGAAATTGGAAATGGTGGAACAGCGAGGCGTGATGTTGTTAAAATGTGTGTTCTGTCTCTGTGGCTGGACGGTGGCTCTAGAGCACACGTTTGCTTTAAGAGGGCCTGGTTTGGTGACGGGTTTGGACATGATTACGGCCCCCACTACGATCATTCTCTGAACGCTTCACCTCTTCGGCCAAACAAACACTGTCAACGGCTCATAGAGTGAAACCTCGGTGACTGTCGGATACAGGACAGACAGACAGACAGACAGAAGACAGACAGACAGACGCAGACAGAACAGATAGTGATTTGTAAAAACCCAGAAGCAGCTGTGGAGGAATTACACAGAAACTTAAACTGCACCAATATATTTTGTAACACTAATTTATTCTAAGTCATATCTTACTCCAGATTAACAAACTAAATGGCTGCAGTTTCAGTAATTAAAGTGATCCTGTTATTGAAGCTGTAGATACATGCACTCAAACCGACTACAGTCACAATCACACTCTATTACATTCTTAATTCTGTTTACACGTACGAATCACTGAGAATTACCAACAACACGCAGATACACGGATATGACCTCAAGCCTTCTTATTTGTCTAAACACATTTAATGTAGATTTTTCAACAGATCCGACAAGGTAAAACAAGTGAGAACAGCTGTGTCGGATAGGAGTTCCTCTGCACCAGACATCTATAAGGAGAAAACATGCAACAAAATTAGAAACAAATTGCAATAAATAGTCTAATGAGAAACGGGGGGTGTTCTTTTCTGTCCTAATGAGATGTGAGCGGTATCACACCTCTGTGATTTCACTGTATCTGCACCTCTGTCCATCCGGACCTTTGTTTGCACTCCTTATTTGCATTTCAAAGAGAGCCCAGGGGAACCTGCCTTGCATATTTACATGCGATTAGCAACTTTAAATGAATATGTCAAAATCTGTAAAGTGCTCAACACTGACTTTGACGGGCGAGCCTAGGCCACACACATACATATTGAAATCACTGAAAAGAAAGGTTTGTTTTTTTCCAAGACAAAATAAATCCCACAGTATGTGCGTCAAATGCTGTCTTCTCAGAAAATAATACAAGAAGTGAGCATGTGGCCGCGGATGCATTTTGCAGTGCAATCAATAAATTAAACTATGTGCATATGAATAAAGGCTTTTAGCCAGTAATATTTTGATTAATTAGATGAAGTAAAAGTGCTGGTTTGAGCATTTTGAAAAGCTTAATGCTAAGGAGCATAACTGACAGTTCAAGGTCATGCAGAACATGCTTAGAATTGTGTGTGTATGTGGAAGAAATGTCGGCGAGTGCGGTTTTAAGGCAAAACCTGCTACTCTTTACGTTACGTACACTCACGTGTTTGCAAATATAAAGAAGTTATTGTCATTCCATGGTCATCATTTGGTGCTGTTTGCTCTTTGTTTTTACAGAATCAAAGCATTAAGGCAGATAGAGACAAAGAAGAGCCGGGCAAGCATATAATTATGGCTGCCTCAGCTCGGCCATGCAGAAACAGCAGAAAAACACTGAGGAAAGTTCAAGATGTTAAGGTAAGTAGGGGGCGCGTGCCGTGCAGAGAGAGAGAAAAAATCCAAAATTTACTTCTCATTCGAACTTTGTTCACTCTCAAGAAGAGTGGTGTATAAAATATGAACTAACTATGTGATTATTAATTGGGCCCCATTTTGATTTCTGTATTCCGGGCTGCATATTGTTGGGCGGCTCTCCACGGGGTCCGTCTGAGCGCGCGCGTGTCGAGGGGTTCGGCGAGCCGCGCGCCTCAGTCATTTAGAGAGCGCCTCGCCGTGCGCGCCGCGGAATACCAATGAGCGGGGTTAAAAAGGCACGGCTCCTCTCGGAGACGACTCTCCTTCTTCCGCGCACCTCCGCCGGGTCTCCACGGACTAATTTTCAAAACCACCTCTTAATGTGGGCTTGTGTCAATCACCTGAACAGACAGCTTCATCCCCAGATATAGAATAGTCCCTACATTAGAGCCATGCACACCGGCTCCTACACAATGGGGCTCCGGCTAAAGGATGAAAAGCCACTTTAATGCCAATTGGGTCTAAAATAATGCGTTATTCATGTGTTCATGCACACATTTACATTATAATGATAAAGGCCTATATCAAAACGTGTAAAATACAGCCTTTTCATTTCTGCATTGGGTTGCGTCGAGAGCACGCACACATGCACGCTAAGAAGTACACATTTTTGAAAGCAAGGAACAATTTCTTTATTCTCCCTTTCTCCCCCCGCCTCTTTCAGATGAGTGACCACTCTGTAAACTTTCATCTGTTCGTGCCGCACGTCTGCTTTCTGACATCTCGTGGCTGTGGCACTTCGGAATCAAACTTCAAAAGAACCGGCCACTGATAAAAAAATAATACTATGGGAACTCATTTGGCCCTGAAAGCTGTGTGTTGTAGTCATTTCGCTCCAGACTTTATCACACACCCTTTCAAAGGATGGGGGCTGAGACAGAACGGCGAGGACAGGAAATCTCTCATTCAAAAGGCGCTTGAAGAGAACAATGTTTATCTCGGTGTCTTGTTACTTTCAAGGGGCTGCATTTAAAGAGAATAATTTGGCTTGCATATTAGAGCTGGAATGATGCTTGATGTTCCTCGTGCAAGAAATGACCGTTTTGGGCGGCTAAAACAGCGCTTCTCGATTCTCAGGTCTGTTCTGATAGGGTCGTTGACACTGTGGAAAAACATGGAGAAAAAAAAAGTACCATACTTTTTCATTTTGGCATTAGAGGCAGTGTTTCCAATCAAACTTTTAAAATGGCCATATATATTGGAGGGTGTAACGTAACGCAAAAATGACGTACCTCCCTTTTGAATTTTGGTACTGCGGGGGGAAAAACGTTATTTTTAAAGTTATTTACTGAAAAAACTATGTTTGTCAATATTGCTGCAACTGTAATAAGTGGAAGAGATTAGAAAAATATGTTAGCAACATTTTTTTTTTATTTGCGGTCCCATTCTAATCTGCTCTGTCTATTTGATGCACATGCATGAAGCTGCTTTCAGGATAATCTTTTATGCGAGATGCAAATACTTGCGTATATATATAATATATATATATAATATATATATATATATATATAATATATATAATATATAATATATACAGGAGTCAACATCTGAAGTGAATAAAAAAAGACAAGAACGGGTATTGTTCAAAATGCATGTTTAACTTTGATAAAAGGTTTTGATCACTTCAAATGTTAACTACTGTATATACATTTACACACACACATTCATTATTACATTAGTATATTTTGGTCGTGTATTGGATCACCAATTTATAAAGTCTGATATCTGAAGTTAAAAATCAAAAAAATATCCCCATCTCCACAGAAATCAATCGACGGTGTCCTGTTCTTTCTTTTCCGAGAATAATACATATTTAGCGAAACTGTAACTGTCAAGCAAATTTCTGTCTTTGTTTTGGACAGCTCTCTTTCCTCTTGTCTTGTGACAAAATCTCTCAAGCCCATCAAAACTGTTTATGAATGTGTTGTCGGGGAGCTTTAAAGTATTCAGTAGAGGCAGGCAGCTATGACAGGGCCCAACTCATCAGCATGCCAAGCGTAATGAAAGCACACACAGCGGTACATAAAGCAACACACACACACACACACACACACACACACACACACACACACACACACACACACACACACACACACACACACACACACACACACACACACACACACACACACACACCCCCACTTGTAGGTAACTTATGAAAAGAGAAGTCCAAGGATAAGTGCATTTTTATAGAAATCACAGATGAGTATTTTAATTCACCTCAGTGTTAATAAAAATAGCATTTATGACGCCAGCCACATACAGTATGAGAGCTTTCACGCACACACAAAAAGTGTGTATATCAGACAGAATTGATTGTCCTTGTATGTGGTGCATTGCATACAGAAATGTAAATTTAATTAAAATGCAATTCAATAGCAATTCAACATCACCAAAATCAGAATCATTTCTCTTTTGGGTCTTTAATTAATACAACATACAACCAGACAGATTTTCAAAAGGCCCTAGGTCTATTCCTCCATGAGTACCGATGGGGATTATTGAAGAAATTGTCTTGTCAAGGACTGAAATATAGAAAGTTATTCAAATCTATTAAGAGGAATCCGTGTTAAAATGTGCTCAACTAAATAGCGTAGCAAAATTAAATTCACTAACCAGTCAATGGGGAAGATATAAAATAAAAAGAATTGGGAGGATATGTTAACACAAGAAGATCGCCTGCTAAAGTGGAAAGAAAAGAAACAGAGTGAATGACTTTAAATGCTTCACAAAGTATTAATGCTGCATTAAGTGCACCTGGTGAGCTCCTCCTGCTGGGTTAACCAGTGGAGATTACCAGACATCATGTGTTCAGGATGTCAAAAGTAAACAAATAAGCAACATATGACCTGACTAGAACTAGAATTTAACAAATAATGAATTATAAAAAAAATACAAATAAAAAGTATTTCAGGAATTGATATATTTTTAAACATACACTTAAATCACAATCGCAAGCATAGCCATTTGTACACTGCATACATTTTATTTAAAAATATGTTTTATTTTACATGAGCTTTCAATGTATTAGTCATACATTTTTAAACGTTCTGAAAGTAATAAAGTATGAATGAATAAGCATGAATGAGTAAACTTAAAAATTTCACTCAAATTTCACTTAAAGGGGACCTATTACACCGCTTTTCCCAAGATGTAATACAAGTCTCTTGTGTCCCAGGAGTTGATCTGTGAGGTATTTTGAGCTGAAACTTCACAGACATATTGTCTGTGAAGTATCAGCTCAAAATACCTCACAGATCAATTAGTATAGCATGTCCAAAATGCCCCCTATTTGGGTGGAAGCCAAACCCGCCGTTTTCGCGTGTGAACCTTTAAATGCAAATGAGCTGCTGGTTTGAGCCTTTACAAATGCATCCAAAATGTCAGAAATTGTCAGTAGCCGTATTCAGCCGGAGTCAAACACTGATGGAGAGACTCAGGAAGAAGTTACAACTTTTAGAACGCAACTGGATATTTCTGAATGGTTATCTATTAATTTATTTAGTTGTTGTGGAGTTAACTTTATTCAATTAATCGAATTGCATGTTCAATCATGATCATCTATAAATTGTTGTGCTCATGTGGGAATTGTATGTCTACAGAGTAAGAGAATATATGCTGCATGGAGATACTGTAGAACGGTATCATTTTGTTTAATTATTTAAGGTTATAATTTATATTATCATCTTTAGCCATACAGCATGCTAACAAGGACATTCAGAAACGCGATTTGGAAACATTCACATAATATGAAGTGTGATACTTGTTCTGGATTTGAAGTTTAAGCACAAAAAGTTGGTATCGACACATCGTTCAAAATGAACTTTCATGCAAATCCAGTGTTGAACTGATCCTCGTTTGAGAAGCAGTCTGACTGGGTCAAAGTATCTTTGAAATGGCAAGTGTGTGGGATGCTTCTGGTCAGTAGTGGTGAGAAATGCACCTGGGTAACAAAGGCTATCTCGTCTGGTCCGAGCCAACAGAAGGTCTACTGTGGCACAAGTCAGATCTCAATCCAATTGAGCATCTGTAGGATGTGCTGGACCAACAGTTCAATCCACGGTGGCTCTACCTCGCAACCTACAGGACTTGAATGATCTGCTGCTAATGTCTTGGTGCCAGATACCAGAGGACACCTTCAGGGCTCTTGTAGAGTCCATGCTTCGGCGGGTCGGTGCTGTTTTGGCAGCACACAGTGGACCAACAGCATTAGGCAGGTGGTCATGATGTTTTGGCTCATCAGTGTGTATATATATATATATACACTCAGAGGTGTAGTGGTAAAAAAAGAGGTGGGTAAACTATAAATTCTGGTGGACCACGACGTGGTCACCTGGTAAGGTGGGCCACTGCCTATCGGTGTATGTGTATCTTGATGACATTGCTTATAAGCAGGGCTCGACATTAAGCCTTTCATACACTTGTCCTTTGGACAAGTAAATCAGTTGTTCACTTGTCCGAGTAAAAAATTTGCTTGTCCAGATTTTGTTGTTGTTGTGCGTGTTCATTTATTCTGAAACTATATTCTCATCAGTGTTCAATCAGCTTTGATATTTAAATTGGCATATTGTAATATCTGCACCTTTAAAGGGCATACCCTCCCCCAATATTATTAAATGTATGCTTCATATTTCTTCCTACATTTGTTCAATAAATTCAATTATTTCGAATAATAATACACTATAGGGCTGTTTCCCTAGGTAGGGTGGATCAAATTAAATAATTTACACTGAACAATTACAATTGCATAAAATAATGTTATGAAATTGATTTAAATATACAAATAAGAAATGTAAAGAATGATACTACTTTTAAACATAACACTAAAGTCATTGATTCATTATTCAAACGATTCGTTTAAATGGTTGATTCATTCAAAAATGAGATGGATGTTTATGAATGGGTCTTTGAATCTTTGACTCAATCGATTCGTTCAAAATGCTGAATCATTCAGTAATGAAAACAGGTTGAGTGTTCCTGTGAGATGTGCTGTGGTTCTGCTGTGATTTTTGTTTGGAACTATTTTCGCTGCTGAAACAGAACAAAAACAGCCAATATTGCATCTAAAATGTAAGTGACTAAATTTTAACTTTTTATTGAACTGTTGTAGGAAATCAATGTCACGTTTTTCAATCGTGATTGTGTTCAGGAAAAATACTTGAGGTTGCTTAACATTGTTACAAATATAAAAACTCCACATTTAGATGTTTTATAGGCAGTATTTTGTTAACTGAGTTGTTAACCGAGTGTGTGTGTGCTGCGCTCATGTGTGTAGATTTCTCCTCGAGAGGCTGCGCGAGCATCAACAGCGCACCGTTAGTAAGTCAACAACACACTGACAGTAATGCAGCGCAATATGAAAGAGTTTGTCTTAGGTTTAACAACCTATGAAACTAATAATGAACAATATGAAACTAAAACGCCACAAGCTTAATTGAAAATGTCTTAGGAACTACAGGCTATTTAGAGGTGGATAAACGCAATTTAGAGGTGGATAAACGCACTTTGGAGGTGGATATACGCTATTTCCGGATATTGGGAGGTGCGTAAACGGCGTTTGCGTGTGTTTAGCCTCCACTACATCCCTGTATACACTCACCTAAAGGATTATTAGGAACACCATACTAATACTGTGTTTGACCCCCTTTCGCCTTCAGAACTGCCTTAATTCTACGTGGCATTGATTCAACAAAGTGCTGAAAGCATTCTTTAGAAATGTTGGCTCATATTGATAGGATAGCATCTTTAAAGGATAAAGGATAGCAACAGTTGATGGAGATTTGTGGGATGCATATCCAGGGCACGAAGCTCCCGTTCCACCACATCCCAAAGATGCTCTATTGGGTTGAGATCTAGTGACTGTGGGGACCATTTTAGTACAGTGAACTCATTGTCATGTTCAAGAAACCAATTAGAAATGATTCGAGCTTTGTGACATGGTGCATTATCCTGCTGGAAGTAGCCATCAGAGGATGGGTACATGGTGGCCATAAAGGGATGGACATGGTCAGAAACAATGCTCAGATAGGCCGTGGCATTTAAACGATGCCCAATTGGCACTAAGGGGCCTAAAGTGTGCCAAGAAAACATCCCCCACACCATTACACCACCACCACCAGCCTGCACAGTGGTAACAAGGCATGATGGATCCATGTTCTCATTCTGTTTACGGCAAATTCTGACTCTACCATCTGAATGTCTCAACAGAAATCAAGACTCATCAGACCAGGCAACATTTTTCCAGTCTTCAACTGTCCAATTTTGGTGAGCTCTTGCAAATTTCCATTCTCCTCTGACCTCTAGCATCAATAAGGCATTTTCGCCCACAGGACTGCCGCATAACGCATGGATGTTTTTCCCTTTTCACACCATAATTTGTAAACCATAGAAATGGTTGTGCGTGAAAATCCCAGTAACTGAGCAGATTGTGAAATACTCAGACCGGCCCGTCTGGCACCAACAACCATGCCCCGCTCAAAATTACTTAAATCACCTTTCTTTCCCATTCTGGCATTCAGTTTGGAGTTCAGGAGATTGAAGACAGGAGTCTTGATCAGGACCACACCCCTAAATGCATTGAAGCAACTGCCATGTGATTGGTTGATTAGATAATTGCATTAATGAGAAATTGAACAAGTGTTCCTAATAATCCTTTAGGTGAGTGTATATATATATATATATATATATATATATATATATATATATATATATATATATATATATATATATATATATATACATATACATATATATTTAGAGAAAGAGAGAGACTTAATTTTCATGTCATAAAAATGCCATAAAGCAGTCCACGAAACTTCACATTAGTCAACTATAAACTTTGCAGGACACACCACCTTAATATTATTAAAATACAGTACTAAAAAGTGAAACTCATTTCCCTCCATCTACCGCAGAGACACTGTCATTTTCAGCACAACCTTTCCGACATCCCAGCTTCCCACTGGTAAATACAATTTCACTTTGTCATTCATGTGCACGTAACTCAAAATTATTTTTCTGATTCCATTATAGGCCGTATAAGAGTGTGAGCGATTCTCTGATCCCTCCAGAACGTCCTTTTATATATATAAAAGAGCAGGGAGTGAC
Organism: Chrosomus eos; assembly: GCA_036326025.1. Taxonomy (NCBI): domain Eukaryota; kingdom Metazoa; phylum Chordata; class Actinopteri; order Cypriniformes; family Leuciscidae; genus Chrosomus; species Chrosomus eos. Next base: position 5,577,415 of record CM070826.1, read on the forward strand.
TGGTAAAGTACAGGATTCCTCAGAGTGTCAGCACAAAACTGAATCATTGATTCAAATACAATACTGCTGAGGTGGTTCCAGTCCTCACAGCCTGATGTGCCCATCAGCAGAATCGGCACAGAGCTTCAAATCCAAACAAATATATACACTGTCAAATGAGACGTACAGTAAAGGAGAGGTGATTCTAGACCCCATTGCTTCTCAGCCTTGTTACAAATAAATGATTAATCTGTGATCGCCTCAGCCAACCTTAAAACTCTATCATAATGGTTCTATTCCTACATGCAGTGAGCTGACTACACAGGCAGCATTTAAGCCATCATAGGTGCACCATCAACAAAAAGGCTGTTCTCTAATGGAATAATCATTCCGCATTTTGGCCAGATTGCATGTATGCTTCACAGCAAAGACAATCCCATAATTGGAATATATTATATTATATATGCTGAATATATTTGAATGCATACACACACAAAAAGAGGTGTAGGATTTACTTTAACACGATTTTCACACAAATAATTACAAAAAACTGCACATTGAATTAAACATATATTTTGAAGTAGAAAGATAAATAGTATTTTCTTGTGAAACATACTCCAATAATCTGTTACAATTACAATCTTGATGGAGCAATGGTTTGCAAAGATAAGAGGGAAGTTAGCTAACCAAGCTCAATTTAATGGACAATAGACTCCTTGAGTATTGAGGTTTGTTACTGCCACAGAAAAACAATTGCTTTTTCGGATATTATCTATCTAAATTTGCATAATGGCAGCAGATGATCTTCATTGGCTGCTGGAGAACAACGTCTACTTTGCCCCGCCCTCAAACACTGTAGTTGTAGCTGAGACTGGAAGAGTTTAGTTCATGTTGGCGATGTTTCGAGAAGACGTTGTTTTCTCCAGCCAAAGCAAATCCACTTTGATTCATTTCAAAAGGAGGACTCACGCTCGAACTGATACGGAAAAACCGACGCCATCGTTACTGTTCGTATCTCAGTGTATCAAGTGCTGAGTACGATCCAGAGCTGAAATTCAGATGGACGTTTTGTTTCTGACACGACCAATCACAACAGACTGGGCCATCTGACCAATCAGAGCAGAGTAGGCTCTAGGAAAGGAGGGGTTAAGGCCGTGTGTCCACCAAAGCGTTTTTTCATGCAGCTGGCGTATATTTCCAATTGTTTTCAATGGGAGCGCCGCGTTTTTTAAACGCCATGAGCGTAACGAGGCGCTGAGCATTTTTTTCACGCTGAAGCGTGCGGCGTTTTTACTGGTCGCCGAGAGTTGAACAATTTTCAACTTTGGATAAAGTTGCGCTCATCATCACGGTCACTTTTTACCCAGCCGTCCAATCACAGTGGAGGAGGGGCGGGACAAATATCACACCGACCAACTGTCACATTCTGCTTGTCAACAGATGACGACAACAAGCATTATAACGAAATAATTTAAAATAAGAGCCAGAGAAAATACATTACATTGTATCGACATTTTAATATAGAATCAACACAGAAACAAAATATGTGTGAAATGAGATAGGCCTACTAGTAACACTTTCACGGATATTCCGTATCATAACAAGCAAAGCGTCTCAACTGAAAAAAAAAAAAAAATGCCGCGCTGCCAAAACGCTCTCAAGCGCCCACAGCTAGGGTTTTCAGCAGAGCGCCTAGCGTTTCAGCTGACTAAAAACGCTTTGGTGGACATATGGCCTAAGAGAGACCGAATCCTTGACTAAATTGTTTCAGACAATGTGAGTAAATAGGTGATGCTGTAATGTATATTATAAGAAAATGAAAGTGTTTCTTATTTTATTTTTATGTAAACCTATTGTAGGAGACCTCAAAACAAAATTAGGAGCCCTTTAAAATAGCATAATAGGGGCACTTTACTCAGTAGTATCACATACTTGCAAACTGTTGGTCTAGTGTTTTGCGTAAAGTGTTTCCGGCCTGAAATCCCCAAATTCGTCTCTGTTTCCCACACTGAAGCTTAAACAAGCACGACGTCCGCTGTCTTTACCAGTTCTCCGGAAGCTCTGGGAAAACATGCCAGCTCGTGTAGTACTCATCCCCGCTGTGAGTCTGGACACAACATAAAACACAACTTATCTCCCTCACTCATTCCATCAAAATCACTCTTTTTCCCCGACTCTATTTTCTCAGTCCATACTAGAGACGAGAGGGAAAAAAACCCTTCATCCCACATACTGAGTTTGTTCTTTTTCCCCGTTATGGACAGAGATGACACACGACACAAGAAGTGATGAGAAAACTGTGGGGAGGCTTCCAGTAGATTGATTCTCCCATCTCCTCATTCTTTTCTAGTTAGTCTTTTATTGACTACAAAGGTAGGGGCGAGACGTGGAGAGAGGACGGGCCTGGCCTGTTTAATCCTGAGGGCATTGCAGGAAGGTGATCACTTCTTAAGGCCTACAAGGAAATCAGCGGCATGGAGGAGCACTTAAGCTGCTTTAAAACACAGGATGGGAAGAGTTCAGCACCGGTTCTCACTGGGGAGGAAGAGAGACAAAAACAATGAAGACGATTGAAGGAGAAAGAGAGACGCATGAAGACAGAGAGAATCATAAGCTAATATGGCTCAGAAAATGCCATTTGCAAACCGCTTAATGAAGCATATTCCCAAATCAAGCAGGTTATTGATGAACAAGAAAAAATGAAGGTAATTGATTAAAATGTGAAATAGTTTTTCCATTAAAAAAAGAATTAAAACAAGACTAACTTTTATCAGAGATAAATGGTTTTTTTCCATATCAAATTTTCCATTTTTATTTTATACATCTTATTTTTAAGCATAAACCTCACTAAATGTTTTGGATATATGCTTAAAACAGAAAACAATTGCCAAAGGGAAACATACTTTAAGATTTTATTTTGATATAATTATTAATAATTTATTTTCTTTAAAAAAAGTTTAATATGCAATATTTCTTCTTAGATACATTTATTTTGTTTATTTGACTTACAAAACATGAAAAAACACTTTAATACTTAAAAATATATTAGTTGCAGCAAACGTGTCAGGTTATTTTAGTTCAATGTTCCATCCACAACAGTGAAAAAAATACAGAACTTTATGAAAAATCCTTCATTCCATAGTTTTTAAATGAAATATTACATTCTAAAGGAAGCAGGTGGTTTTACTTGACCAGACGAAATGTGTTTCTGTCTTGCTGCATAAAAGACAAAAAGAAAACAGACAAAGTCCTTGATCTGACAACTGACTATTCCAGCAGTTCACTGAGTTTGTGTAATTTATCTAATTGTAGGCTCAGTGGATTTCAGGGATTTATATATACAGATTAAACATCGCACCTGACGTCTAATACCAACGTTTGGACTTTTACCATTTTCCTCCTGCTCCACATCCCTCTACCCCGGCCATGTCAGACAGACAGCGACGGCGATTACCCAGTGTCCTCTGGGAGAGACAAGAGGACATGCGGTAATCTCTCACTATACAGCTTAAACTCTATTGCACTTCAAGGCAGATAAGTCATGTTTATTCAAGGCTAAACCAAATGCATTTCCAAATGTAATTTTTTCCTCTTTCTAGATCTGACACAATGGAAAGAAACAGATATCATCATAGCTGTAGTAGTTTTGATATATTATTTCATATGCACCTTATGTTGTGTTACATTCAGGCAATAGTACTCGATAGTAAAAATTGGCTTTGGAAAGTAAATAAAATGAACATTAACAGCTTCATAATGAACTGTGACAACATGGTTTAAGGTGGCCAAGAAAAATAGTCTGACTTTCGCTATATATATATTACACACTGTATGCTCTATATATAGTATGTTTTTTTGTGTTTTATATGCATAATAATTACAAATGCATCCAAATTTTAGTAGAAAAATACAGTTACTTAGCTGGTAAAAAATATTTTTATTTGGTAATTTTTTTTTTCACTTCTCTCCATTGTCAGCTGTGACAAAAGCATCATTTTGACCCCGGTTACATTTGCATGTCACGTTATCAACTAAAGGTTAGAACAGCAATGTTGGTTTACCGATTGTTTTGATATTAATTTCCGTTTACACCGGGTCTTCCAGGGCACTTGATCATAGGCCACACACACACATGTTCCTTCAAGCTTTTACATTCACATCGTCAAATGCGTGAGCGCAATGCACAAAGCATCTGCCGCATTAACCTGTTCACCTCCACGCATGTGCACACTCGTGAAGGAGGAACATCCATCCCACACAACAAATCTCTCTCATAATGAGGATTTTTCCTCTAAAAAACTGCAACTTTGTAGCACTTATTACAGAGGAAATGAGTACTGTTTAGCACTAAACTCTCCTAAACCTCCCCCTGTGAGGTGTGTATCAACACACAGCTGAGCAATGATGATAAAACGCCCACAATACATTTGAGGGGATAAAATATGGAATTAAAGTGTGTGATAGATATGACTTCAGTGGAGTGGGAGAACAAAAAGTAAACTCTAGATAGAGCCGAAAGGTCAGCGGCCGCCGTCATGTTTGAAAATGATGAGCGACACGTGGAAAGCGTTGGTGGACTCTCGGAGTCGGAGCAAAGAGCCGGCTGTCCGAACGCATTTCCAAGTCTGAGAGAGCGACTTTAAAATTAATGAAGGGGGAACTCTGACTTTTAGTCAATGTAAAATTTTCATTAATGTTATTATTCCGTTGCCTGTGTGGTGCAGAATTTATATCACTTCACGTTCCGCGCTCGGAATTTTTATGCCCTGAATCTCGAAAATTACTGGAGTCATGGAGGTGGGAGTGAAACAAAGAAAGAAAACTTCTTTTCTAAAGTCCTACACACACTGCAGAAAATCAGATTCTTCATCAGTATTTTTCTCTGGTTTTCCAGTTTATGAAAACAGAAACAACACAGTGGATGACTTGTTTTCATGGACTGTGTCTTGTAATAAATAAGTGCATTTTGTCTTTCTGCACAGATTTTTCCACTTGTTTTATATGTAAATAAAACATATATGCCAGTGCAGCGACAAAATACACGTAAATTGATTCTAAAATAAATAAACCCTGTTTTAAAGATGTGTAAATATTTGTTAAAATGTTCACAATTATACATTTTATTATGACCAAACATCACATTTACAGTATACATAATAGTTAATTTGGATGGGAAAATAACAACAAAATGGCTTGTGTATTAAATAACCATCAATTAATTCCAAATTTTGGATATTTAATTGAATTAGATACTTATTGGATACAAATGGTAACTGTTTTGTCCTTAAAGTCCTTATTAAAACGTGTAAAAATGCATTCAATTACTCAGCTGAAATAATAAGAAATGTGTTTGTTTGGGGTCAAATACACCCAAATCTGTGTTATTTTATACAGGATTTCGTTTAATTGACTAGTTGTTAAGACAGTCCACCAAATCACTATGCACACATCCCAATTTTTAAGACTCACCCACTCCTAAATATTAGCCATGCAGTAAACACAAAGTACACACACATATTATATCTGCATTAAGAGTTTCTGTCTGATCCGTGCATTAAATCTGAGGTCTGTAGAATTTTCCCTGCCTGATACAATCATTTATTCCAGCACTAAATAAATGAGGAATCTTGAATCAAAAAAGAAAAGAAAAACACAACAGCTCCACAGCTGTAAAGAATGGATTGTGTGTGGCGTTTAGGGTGCCGATGGCTGTGACTGAAGAGGCGCGAGCTCTTGGGGCAAAAACGGCTCTCTGTCAATAGCTCTGAAATGCTATCCTTGTCTCAAGTAGCGCTCCACTTCACAAAGGACTGCTCCATTCTGTGGAGCCTCTAATAACAACTCTCTTCAGATATGAGGAAAACAGCGCTTACACCCCAAAAGAGTTTCAGGCTCAAGTGCGAGCAGCGGCGCTATCAGCAAAACACCATCAACTGAGTCACGGGTGAATATTTTTTGTCAGAGGGAGAAAGGAAAAAGGGGGGAAATTGGCTGGGAGGAAAATTTGAAAATTAAATGTGAGTTTATGTAAAGATAAAGAGAGTAGATGGATCCACATGCTGAGGTCATTCATGTAATCTAGCACTGGAATTACTGAAGTATATATTAAAATGTGTCATGCAAAGAAAAGGGATTCATTCAAACTACAGTCTCACATAGTCAGTTTCCATCTACTTGTCAATCGACTTATCTGAAGTTCGGTAAAAAAACTCATGCGAATAAAGCTGGTTAAAGTGTGTTTCCATCAAACAGCCTTAAAGCGGATAAAAACCTGTGTGTAATGACGTCACATGCTGTTTTGCGATCAAATTGGTATATCGAATTGATTTGAGACATTTTAAGGTGTTTCCATTAATTTTTGCACAACATTCAAGCAAACATTTGCGAACAAAGTTTTACTAGACAAAATGGATCGCGCCATAATAACGTTTCCATCAGCGTTTATCGCATAAGCCGTATATCCATCAAGATAAAATCCGATGAGACCGAACGTATTTCATTTGAGTCGACATTCATTAAATTCAATCGAATTTTACTGTTTCCATAAGGCATTTTTCATTCAATATCACTTAATTAGAATAAAAACGTGTGGTAAAGTGTAATTTGAATGACCTCATCATGTCATGATGCTGGTGAATCGCACAGCTGGTTCAAAAATCCACATCACTATGATCAGATGCTTTCTTAAGTACTGTTTTCTCACCGCTGACATTTGTGTTGTGTTTATTTTGTTATTGAGAGGAAAGCACACAGAACATATTTACATATTCATCTAAACTTCGCTCTCATCAGTGTGGATGGCGTTTAGATGTTCATTAACAGTATATCGCTGTGTTTCCAACTTCTTTTTATTTCTGAGCGAAGAATATAAAGACAAATTCGCCACGAGTATATTGAATCACGTGCAGTCTTGTTGCGTGTGCACTAGGGCTGGGGTAAACGATTATTAACTAAACGATTATTTGGCCGATTATTTTATCGATTAGTCGACTAATCTAATGACTAATTGGACGATTAATATAAAGATTTTTTTTTCTGCTGCTCGATTAATAAAAAACCATAATGTATCTCAAATAAATACGAACTAGCGTACTGAATCATGATACTATATAAGCTGGCTAACGTTAGTCTGTTATGTATTTGAACACCGTCATTAGAACTCTATAACCGACAAAACCGTGTTATTAAAATATTTTGTACAAACATTTTTTATCATAGAGAATGTTTAAATACTAATATCAGCTTAGGAGGGAAACGGAGACGGATTTAGTGGTGCTTCTGCTCCTGCTCGAGATGATTCAGGAGAGTCTGTTCCCTTTTACCGATCAGAGCGCGCTGACATGGAGCAAAGCCTTGTTTATACTCAACGCGTCCGCACGAGCGCGCGGCAAAAATGACGCGTTGGGTGCGCAAGACCGGCAAGACCCCATTTCACTTGGCTGTGTGCATGGCTTCTTTTGTAACAGCGTCCGCGGATGAACGACTGCAAGCCGAATCTGCCCGAGCCGTACGTCTCACCGCACCGACACCCAGTTTGCGCTGGGTTTTTTTTGTTAAGGATTTGTTTACTGTGCGTGTGTGATTAATTTAATGGAAAGCACATTCACTTCTAGTGGTCTTCGTCCTCCATTCTGCAATGTTTCGGTCTCCAACGTGTGTTGGCGAGCTGTACTGCCAGAAACGGTGCAATAAATAAATAAATGAAGTGTTGACGCAAAAATATGCCGTCGACGTAATTTTGACATCGAAGCGCCGACGGGCCGCTACAGCACTAGTGTGCACGAGTGTGAGCGATAACCTGCTGCTGCAGTTCACTTAACGGCCACCAGTGTCGCTAACACGGGTTTCTGAAATCTACACAGTCCACAAACTCCACATTACTGGTCTTATTGTAAATGCATCATTGGTGCATGCGATTAAAACAAAACAAAATGACTTATGACTCTGAAACAACTTTCCATTCTAGTATGTAACACCCAGATGTTTTGCCTGGTTAGCTAGTTAATTGCACCATTATGTGGGCAAAAAGCATGCTTTGCCATTGACAGCCATTCATAAGAAGCTGTGTATAAAAAACAAACATAAAACTATGTAAAAAAATCAAAAAAAGAATTATAGTATTGTAGATGTTATGTTATATTATAGTATAGCAGATGTTGTATTATATTTCTGCTGCATGCATGGAGTTATAATATAATGATCATGGCATATGGCTCATTGCCATTGAGAAAAATGGCTTTAGGAATGCTAACAGTACACCTACTTTTTCCAATACAATCAATTCCTGATGAATAATCAACTCCCTCACTACACTTGTTGAATGACCAGTTACAGTAAGAAATATGTTCAAAATGACAAAAAGTGCTGCAAATAGTGTTTAACGCTGACTTTAAATAGAAAAAGACAGAATAAAATTGTTTGTAGACAGGATCACTCCCCTGTTGCACAACAGCTGCATCAAATGACACACACAGATGGTGTTGCCACGTAAACAAAAGCAAAAAGCTCCAGAAATGCACCAAACAATTACATGCTAGCAGACAAGTAAGCAAACACACATATTAGACAAACACTACGTTTGAAATAACACACTACCACTATTCTTGTATGCATGCAATACTCCGATTACAAATGAACTGGAAGTTTTTTTTAAACTCATTGCTTGTTCTGAATGACAAAATCAAAGATATTTTTTATGCAAAATGCTATTTTAAAATGCCAAGAAGTAAATAGTAAGCTTGCATTCCTGTCCAAACATGGACATAGCCTAAAATAGACATGCTAATAAAAACCCTCACTTGTTTGAATGAACAAGCTCTTTTATTCTGACGGCTTGTAAACTCTGTGACCCTGAGGAATCACGGTTCTACCAGCTATCCTGCTTCCTCTTTAATCTCTGAGATCAAAGTTGGGTCAATAAAAATCATCTTAGCGTTTGCTCATGAGGAAAAGAGCATTTACTTTCGCACTAATTGGGGAGCATCATATTTGTACGTAAGAGTAAGCTCATTTAAATCCTAATAAGCTTTTTAGATTCTCGTCGGGGGGATTTTGCAAGCGTACCATTGTGCATCGTGTATTATTGATAACAGACCTTGTTGTCGGATTGTTCAAGTTTGTTAGTTCGGCCTAAATCAATGTCCACTTCATGGGTCTAATTTGCGGAATCTGTAAGAAAGGAAAAGCCGGAAAATGAAGTAGGTATTGAAGTTCTAATAGGCATGTCAATGTCCTGCTGTTTGTCTGGCCGAGAGAATGAGTCTTACAAGTACAGCTGCTCCAAGATTATGTTCATTAATTCAAATCCTGTCACAATCATGGGAACATGCTAAATCTGTGGGAGGAAGTGTGCTTGAGAACGGCAGCATTCGTACAGACCAGCAGAGGAAAGACGGCAAATGAGTTCAATCACAGGGACTGGTAAAGATAATTGTGATTTGAATGGTAAAAGACTGAAAATGCAATAGTAAAAAACCTGTTAGACCTAATGGGGGGCATTTCATGTCATTTTACAGTAAAATACAGTTCAATTTACAGTCCTCTTATAATTTCGTAACATGAGGTGTTTCAGAAAAACAAGTGAGTAGCATCCAAATGCAGTACACTGAGTTTATTAACACAAACAACTAAAGTAAATCTAAGCACACTGCAAATATAGGCACAACAAAGTAAATCCTAACCTGGGAGAAAACACAAAACACATGATACATCCATTAAAGACAAAACTGTTTCACTCTCGTTTTTTCTCCACTGTGAATCAATAAATATAACTCAGATGAATGGCATATGTCCGTAACTCTGAACAGCATTCAACTCTCAAAAAGGTATAACAATCACATTATTACAGACACTGAACCAGGGAAACACTGCGGGATAAATGCACAGGATAACCAGGGACAGGTGTGGGTAATTCATTGCTATGGAAACTAACAAGGGTAATTATGGAAACAAACGCAGCTATGAAACAATCTAAAAACAGAAGTGAACACTTCAAAATACACTTCAACATAAGAGTCCTTAAACACAAAACAGGGAAACGGGACAGGAATTGCAACACATTTACAGTAAATTGACATTCCCAGAATTCTCTGTGACAGCTCACATTTTATGTTTTTTCATTGAAATAGTTTTTTTTTCCAGTTATGTAGGGTTTTATATTACATCTTATGTTGTTAAATTAATGGGTAACACTTTAGAATAGCTCCGTCATTAATTAATAACTACACAAATGAGTAATGCAATATTAACATTCTAGTAACTACTATTAACTAACAAGAAACTCTGATTACATTTTTATCCAGCTTTGTATTGTTACAATATCGGAAACATATCTAAATGAATAATGTCTTTCTCCATGTTATCTGTTATCTGTATCCCCATTTATTTGTTGCCAAAGATCCACCGGATGACGTAAAACAACTTTTGCCAACAAATAAATGGGGATATTTGGGTGCAGATAAAGGGCACATTGTTCTTTTACATATATTTTCATTTACATTTACACATAGGGCAAAATTGTCTTTGAAGGAATAGCTCACTTCATTTTTCACTTTAAATTTTGATTCATACTTTCATTTATTTTTCCATTTATGCATTTAGCAGACTGTTTCCCAAAGCAACTAACAAAAGAGGAACAAATAAAGGTAATTTGCCAACAATTTACAAAGCCAGGTTTATTGGCACAGCATTACAAATATGTTTGGCTTTTGTTCCTTATATGATATTAGATTTTTTTTTTTTTGGGGGGGGGGTGGGGGGGGATTAACACATTAATATCCCTTTAATATGTGTTCTCTTGTTCTCAACTCACTCACAACACTGAAAAACTTGTGAGTGAGTGAGTGCTCACAGTGTCAAAGGTTATCAGTCCAGAGAAAGAACCACGGGACACTGGTATCAATGAGGGTGTATTTTAATCTTGACTGGCTCAATATTTGGTGATTTAACAAAACTTTACCAGGCATCACATGTTAGATGCGCATGTTATGCAACCCTTCACATACAATACGATGGATCACTCACTGATCCAGGGTTTGAGACCATGTTTGAGTGACAGACAATGTGCCAGTGCATTTCAACCATATCCAAAAAATGACTACAATCCTACAGGACCACTGATTTAGGCACTAAAACCTGGCATATAACTCATTTCTCCAGAAGGAAATGGAATTGAGGTTAAACCAGGGGCTGCTTTACTGTTTACAAAATATAGGAAGTGTTCCCACACTTTTGATCAATGATTTTCTAGTCTACACAAGCACTCGACATACAAGTGGAAGGTCTGACAAAAGACCAATGGCAAATCTAAAATCACCCAAACCCCAGCTTAAGCTAAACTCAAATACAACACTCCCGAAGCAAGTACAGATATTTAAGTCCCTAATTGATCCTTTTTCCAATGTCTGATTTTTTTTTAAGTTTCAAAGAAAAGAAAAAAGAAAGAAAAAGTTCATAGTCATAGAAAAAAATTTGACTGGCAAAGCCAATATCTTCATTGCCTGATGTAATGTTTCAATCTTTAAGTGTTTGTCTATCAACTATCAAAAATCAACATGTTGGGCAAATGATAAAACTCTGACCATGGCAGAAAACCCCATTAACTTTCGTTTTCCTCTGGTCATGCTTTCAAATTGTAAATAGACATTTACATAAGACATGGACGTATTGAATAAGCCCAGATAAAGCCAAATTGGGGTAATGGATCAGTACTTGTGCCAACTGAGTTGAACTTAAACGGTTTATTCATTTTATACTGTAAATTGGCTGCTTATTAGTCATAATTGGTGTAAGATGGTCAGTGTAAATGCTTTCAATAATCAAATAAATATAAAACATGAACAGGAAAACAACAAAGAGAATTAATAAACTCTAAATTGCTTTTAGTCTGTAAGATATGTATATAAATAAAAAAGGTAATTGCGACACTTTATCTCACAATTCGGACTTTTTTTCTCACAATTGCTATAAAGTCAGAATTGCAAGATTTAAACTTGCAATGGCGAGAGGAAAAGTCAGATTTGTGAGAAAAGTGTCGCAATTACCTTTTTTATGTTTTATTCTGTGGCAGAAACAAGCTTCCATAGTAGGAAATATATATACCTCATGTAGCTCCGCCCCTTCTCAGCGCTGCGCGCGTTGTCTTTTGTCTTCTAGTATTTTCACAGCGATCCTGCGTATTGATAAATGAACGGCTCATTTCAAAATCTTCCTGTTCTACTGACATTTGTTAAGACATCTGCATTAAACATTACAATCCTCATGATAACTTTCGTTAACTTTACAATATCCACTTCACCAGCTAAATACTCCTCGACAGCGATGCCATAGAAATATAAAGGCACATTATATCGGTGTCTGTGTATTTATTATATTATATATATTTTATATATTATATTATTATTATATTATATCTATCACATTAGGTCTATAGCATTTAGGTGGCTAGCCAGGGATGTTTCAGTGGAGTTTTTTTGTGTCAACCCAGGATTTTAGGCATGAAAGTGGTTTGGCCAACCAGATAAGAGATCTCAAACTGAAATTGGACCAATCAGCAGTGAGCAAAGTGACACATATCTGACACAATAAAGTCCCTCCCCCAGTTTCTCTTGCTCCAAATTAAAGGTCACTAGTAACAGTTTTTTTTAAAAAAAAAGACAAAATCATCTTGCTTTTAGCAATGATTATTTATAATAATTATTTTATATGATTTATTTATATATTATTTTTTTATAATTATTATACCCTTAATCCATTACACAAGCAATTTTAGTTTAAAAATTATAATTGAGCATTTAGTTTAAATGTATATACAATTATATACAGATAATATGTAATAATACGTTTTAGAATCAATAGATAAAGCGGTCACACTTTAGTTTTAGGTCCAATTCTCACTATTAATTAACTATTAACAACGACTTTTGCCTCAATAAATTCCTAATTACTTATTAATAGCTAGTAAGGTAGTTGTTAATTTTAGGTATTGGGTAGGAATAAGGGATCTATATGGTCATGCAGAAAAAAAGGCATTAATATATACTAATAAACAGACAATATCCTAGTAATGTGCATGCTAATAAGCAACTAGTTAATAGTGAGAATTGTACCCTAAAATAAAGTGTTACCACTATGAACTACACAACTTTCATCTGCACGTATATTAGCAAGATAAATCTTCTTACTGTGTGAACGCATTTATATATTCTTCAATCTCTTAAACTTCGTCAGAAGAGAGCATTGAATCACTCAAGTGAATCGCAGTTTCTCCGTTTCAAGGCGTGTGATTGGCTGTTCGCTATGATGTCACACTTTTATTTGCACACGCTCCATGATCTCAGGATCAAAGCCTGAATGGACTGATTAGGTTTTCTCAACTCAATTCTGAGTTTAACCCTGAGTTTGTTCAACTACTCTCACGGTACGAGCCCCGGGTCTAAAGCGGATGGGAGAAAATAAATAAATAAAAATTCCAATTATAACATTCAATTCCATGATACATAAACACATAAAAAACGCGAATGAAAATCAATACCTCCTGCATGTGATTGTGTGTTTGTAGTTGTTTTGTTTGTGATGAATTTTTCACTGTACAATCGCGGACGACCGGGTCCTTTAAGAGACTCCCGCTAATGGCATTGGCCACGCTGGAAACACGGCAGACAAAACAATAACAGGTTTTTCTCATTCGCTGAAAAGATGCATACAGCTTTATTGATAAGAACTATTGTACGCTTCCATAAGCTATAAACTTCCTCTCTGGTCTTAATAGAGAATCTCTTTCAAAGCTAATCTTTGAGAATTACACGATCTGGCTATTAGAAAAAAGCCACGGAGGTTCAGATTCCTTCCTCAGATGAATGCATTAGTGTGCGCAGGGCAAGCGTCTATTGTGATGTCCGTTTACACTATTGTGAGGTGCAGTCACTCTCGGCGAAGCCTAAAAGGTGTGGGCAACTTCAGGTCAGGGCCGTTCTAACTGTGTCCATATCCGAGACCAAATCAACAGATCTCCTATCTTTTCTCTCCGACTTTTCTCCTTCCACACTGAACACACAAGCAAGCCTGGATGTATCAATAGGCCGATATGTACCAAGGTCAGAGTGTAATCTTTTTGAATGGAGCCGACATCAGAATAATGTCCACAGAACGTTTACGAAGACAAATCTCCCCGTCTGCCGCGAGGCCGAGAGCCGCAACAGAGATCTTTAATGGAAATAAGTGTTAACACGGACACACCTGCACCAAAACTTTGTGTTTTCCCTCTGAGGAGCATCTGGATGGACTCTGATTCAATTAACTCGTCCTGTAACAAGGGCCACGGTAAGAGGAGTCGGACGCGGAGGACTACGGGCGGCTCTAGCCTTCCTCCGAGACCTCGCATGAAAGGAGAAGCTCTGGGTAAACAAATATACAAGCGGATGCACCTTGAACAGAACGAGCAAAGGTAACTTACTGCAGCACTGGAAATAAATGCCTGTGATGAGAAATAAAAACACAATTAAAGCTGAAGTGTGTGTTTTTTCTTTTGAAATACCAGCTTAATTTGCAAGACGACTATTAGTAAGACAGGTTGAAGAACACTCAACCAATGGAGCGTTTGGGACGGGACTATCTGTTTTCGGACCAATGGAAGACCTGGCAGAGTGTTCGGGAAACTGTTAAATCACCTACACTGCAAAACACTACTTTTTTTTGTCTTCCTGCACTGATTTTTACTTGTTTTCTGTATAAACAAGTGGAAAAATCTGTCTGATGACTGGAGCAATGATGCAGAAAATTCAGCTTTGCATCACAGTAATAAATTACATTTCAAAATATATTTAAATAGAAAACAGATATTTTAAATTGTAAAAATATTTCACAATATTACAGTTTTGACTGATGTTTTTAACAACTAAATGCAGCCTTAATGAGCAAAATAAACTTATTTCAAATATATATATATATAAAAAAAACATTGTAACCACAAAATTGTGAACAGTAGTGTATATTGCCTGAAAACAAAGTCTTAATATCTTGTGCAGTGCTGCTTCTCAAGTACATTTAGAATTTTTAGTGGAAAATTAAATAAAATGTAAAACATAATTCATTTTTCGTCAAAATTCTCGAAAAACAACACCCGCAGCATCATTACCAAGCGCGAACCATTGACAGTGAATGAAACGAAGCGAACGTGTCTAGGCCATATGTGACGTATACCATGGTGTAAACAATCATAAACGCCGCGGGTTTATATCTAAAAGAAAGAACGTAGCCTATGTAGGCTTTTTATATTCACAATACTTACTAAAATATGATTAATAATATATTATTGCATTTGTATTAGTTATTTGAAGAGTAAAAAAAAAAATTTGTTCGGTCTTAACGCAAGTTACAACCGGCAAGTCGGTCGGACTAAAAGGGGGATAAAATAAATAATTGGGTCGGTCCTAAATTGACAGGGTCGGTCGGGTTCGGCAAACAAGAATATTTTTAAAGGGGGGGTGAAATGCTGTTTCATGCATAGTGAGTTTTTTACACTGTTAAAGAGTTGGATTCCCATGCTAAACATGGACAAAGTTTCAAAAATGAAGTTGTAAGTTTGATGTAGTAATTCTGTTCCAAAAATACTCTTCCGGTTTGTCACAAGTTTCGGAAAGTTTTTTTCGAATACGGGCGTGTGTGACGTCAGCTAGGCCGGAATTTCCTTATACGGGGATTTTGTTTTTCCAGAGCAGCAACGGAGTTGTGCAAGTGTTCTTGTTTGTTCCTTTCATTTCGACGGTTATAGTTATAGGCCCAGTTCGACGCCGGATTTGCAGATCGCCCAATACTTAAAGATGGAGCAGTCCCAACGATAAAGGTTCACGGTCGTGCGTTGGAACCGCAGGCGGTGAGTAAAACTGCTTCAAATGTCTGTGTGTTGTTAACTATCGGCGTGTAAGCACAGCAAGTAAACAACATGATTACGTAACGATGGAGCATGCGATGTATGGTGTGTGTATGTGTGTGTTTGTGTTTAAATACATTTGTTTAGCTGGCCACTGTAGGTGTCCGTTTGTTTATTGTAAAACTAAATCATGTCCTCATAAACCACGAGTCTGTCTGTTTACAACACACGCAAAAGCTTCGCGCGCTCCCGCCCACACGGCACGCCTCCACCCGCTCGGGTTTTTCCGGAAAGACTCGGTACAGCCTATCTTTCTTTTATAAATATAATAAAACTAAAGACTTTTTGGAGATATGAAGGATACAATACTACTCTATAGGTACTCAAGATTAACATGAGATTGAGTGAAACTGAGTGTTTCACCCCCCCTTTTTAAGGATGGCCTAAGGTATTGTGTATAGGATTTAGTGATGTAGAATATGGTCATGCAGAATAAGGTAATAATATGTGTTTTATAAGTACTAATAAACAGCCAATAGCCTAGTAATATGCATATGCTAATAAACAACTAGTTTATGAGAATTGGACCCTAAAACTAAAGTGTTACCCAAACTTTTAATAAAATTTGAATCAAGCGACATCACTTTCGGACTGTGACTAAATACACAATCTGATGTATTTACAATTTATACAGAATATTATTTATTGTGGAGAATCGATTGGACTGGGAACAGTGGTGAGGGGTTTAAAGGAAGAATTTGACAAAAGAATATGAATACAACTATTCAAATGTTATCGTGCTGCATAACGCAGCATTTTTGCTGTAATTGTGAACAGACAAATTGATTTGGGTCTGGAAACTTCTGATGTCTGGTTAGGACGCGGTGTAAGAATGAAACGCTGCCATTGACGATAGTCCCCTATTGTGGTCTGACAAACCAGAGCGCCAGACCATAAATCAACTGGTGAAGGACACCAACACGAGACACCACAGGGACTGAGCAAGAGAAGCTCTCAGTAACAGCCACGGTGCGCTCTACATGTGTAGATCAGCTGTCATCTCACACTTTTCTCGCTTTGGATCTGGAGAGACGTTCAGAAAACAAAGCGTTTAATGGCGAGGAGTATTTTGGGGGGTTTCGGGGAGAGAAGGGGCTTTTTATCTGTGCCGAGCCGAACGACACTGTGTCATCCTGTCTGGAGCGTTTCATGTTTCACTTCACTGCACACTTCACAATCCCTCTCCTTCCCTCGGCTGCCACCGAATACATTAGTCTTGTTGTTCTGGCAGTTGTCATGTTTTTAAGACGTTTAAGTAAAATGCAGAATAATAACAATAGCTGTGATAAAAGCTAATGCAAGTGCAGAGAGAGGAGAAGCCTCGGCTCTATATGTGTGCGATCCAATAAAATGTTACATATAAAACCATTACGTTTGGAATAACCAGAGATGAAAAGCTGCAGAGAAAAATAAGCTTGATGTTTGATTGAAGAAAAAAAGCAAATGAATCATAAAAAAGATTTAGACAGTGAAAGAGGTAGCCGAAATTAATATCATAATATCCAACAGTGAGACTACTTTGCTTTCAAAAAATTAATATGTTAACCTTTCTATTCCTACTTATATGAGTATTTCCAAATGAATCTGATTTTCAACAGGGGGGAAAACATGTAGGATAAGATTTTTTTTATTATTAGGAATTGAGTGGATGGGTTAAAAAATAAAGGGCTTGGTGACGTTGACATAAAAAGAAAATTGTTTCAGAGGCAGAGCAATTTATTACAAGGATTATGAAGACAAATATACATTTAGTTCAATATACAAAAGTACATTTGGTTCATAATAATTGTAGAAATATGAGGGTAAAAAAAAGTAATTGAAGTAAATTTTCATTTCAATAGCTATGAAATTATATTTATTGTACATTCGCATATTAACATTATAATTAGTGTTGTGAGATTATAAAGTGCAAATTCTTGTAATACTTGACAAAAATCTGCTGTTTGTAAAATGTGTGTGTGTGTGTGTGTGTGTGTGTGTGTGTGTGTGTGTGTGTGTGTGTGTGTGTGTGTGTGTGTGTGTGTGTGTGTGTGTGTGTGTGTGTGTGTGTGTGTGTGTGTGTGTGTGTGTGTGTGTAAAGATTTCAGTGAAACTGTGGGAGTGTGTAAGTGTCTCTCTGATCCATGACATCTGTTCCTCCTTGGCAATCTGTGGACACACGCACACACACACGTACGTTGTGTTTTTGGGAAATTTAGACATAATGATATTTATACTGCACAAACTATATCCCACCCTATCCCTACCCCTATTCCCTAAACCTACCCATCACAGAAAACTTTCTGTACTTTTCAATTTTCAACAACAACAAACAAAAAAACATCACAGTATGATTTATACTCTGTTTTCCTCACGAGGACCAAAAAAAGTCCTCACAAGGACAAGGATTTGGGATATTGCCATCTTTGTGTCACACACACACACACACACACACACACACTATATATTAGTGAGAACATTGCACATGATTCCATTGATTTTATATGAGGCTAGATGCCTTCTATGGCCTAACCCAATCATAGAAACATGTGTAAACATCTAGATTTAAATAAAACATGTTTTGGACGATTTATTCGACTTTTTAACTCGTGAGGAGTGAACTACACACCAGTAAAATGTCCACACTAGTCGGTTGTCCAAATTTTTCACTATAAGTGAGGACATTTGGCACTCATGTACTGTATAGCCTGCACACACACACACACACACAACACACACACACACACACACACACACACACACACCTATCTATCTATCTATCTATCTATCTATCTATCTATCTATCTATCTATCTATCTATCTATCTATCTATCTATCTATCTATCTATCTATCTATCTATCTATCTATCTCAGATGTGCCAATCTTCTGGGTGAATTTGTGTTGCCCTTAAACCACAGTCAAGTAAACACAGTTGCGTTATTCTTTTCACTTCTTTCCTCAGCAGATTTAATTTCCTTGTAAATGATTTTTGCAGTCTTTTTCACTAAATGCTTAATGTTGATTATGTGGAGATATTGAACACAGACGGTGTGGACACTTATGTGCCAGTAAACGCATCAGTGGTGTGTGTGTGTGTGTGTGTGTGTGTGTGTGTGTGTGTGTGTGTGTGTGTGTGTGTGTGTGTGTGTGTGTGTGTGTGTGTGTGTGTGTGTGTGTGGTGTGTGTGTGTGTGTGTGTGTGTGTGTGTGCAGTAGTGTGTGATCTGTCCTGTCTGGATCTGTCCTGCCCTCTAGTGGCCATCCGCTCCAAAACAACAACACAATCCGTCTATCACAATACAAATATGACAACCAGAAAAAAGGAGATCTGAAACTAATGCACACAACACAGTTAATAGCGTAATATGGTGAATAATGCTGATATCGGTTTGAAAATATGCTGATACTGTGTCACAGAGAACAAAATCTACAATTTGATTATCGCAATAAAAAACAATAAAAGAAATCTGTGCCATATGGGGTTCTGTTTATTTTTTCATAAAAAATGACTGAATGTTTTTTATAATTATTAACTCAGAACTTTTCCTTTCCTTCTATTAACAAATGAACAACAAATAATGCATTAGGCTTTAAGACACTGGGTATTATACAGATATAATGTGTCTGTGACAGCTACATATTTATACTGTACACATACTTTTGCATATGGTGCAAAACATTACTGATTGGTTTATCATTTTTAACACCACTCTTGCAATTTGAACAAAAACTAATTTATGTCTGCTAGATAATAGTACCTGTGACACATTTACATCAGTAGAATTCACCATAATAATGTTCAAATTATGAGTTCAGAAACTAGATGCTTATGTTTTATGCAAGACATAGTGACAAAACAATCCAAATCTCGGCCACACCAACTCAAAGCCATCATTACTGTCAAAACCTGGATGATAATTATTAAAACAGTCTATATTTGAAATCTATAGCATATAGCTGATAAAGCAATCTGTTGTTGTGTGCCAAACAGTTTCAGAAGCAGCAGCAAGAACGAGAGAGAGAGAGAGAAGGAGAGAGCGAGAGAGGCATCAGATGCCCAGTGAGAGGTCAGCTCGATATCGAATTTTTTGGAATATTTAGCTGAATACCTCCTGGCACTGTAAATATTTTTGACTACAGCCTGATACTTTAGGGAAGCCAGTTCTCCCCGCACAGCTCTACTGCACTTCTAGTCTGCCCAGAAAGAGAGAGAGAGAAGAAGAAACATCGCTTCTGGTTATTCATGGATTGACTCTTCAAATCCCAACATATGCTCCTCTGTTTCCATTCCCAAGCACCGGGAGAAATGAAGCATTTCCTCTCTACACCCTGTCCGCTGCTCACAATGTAAATCAGAGAGAGAGTGAATGCAGTCCAAGCACATGTGGGGTGTGTGTGGGCTGTGTGAGCCAAGCTAAAGACCCCATCCATCCAGCAGCCTGTGTGTGTGTGTGTGTGTGTGTGTGTGTGTGTGTGTTGTGTGTGTGTGTGTGTGTGTGTGTGTGGTGTGGTGTGTGTGTGTGGTGTGTGTGTGTTTATTCTTTAAATAACATTCTCAAGTAGATCTGCTACTCCTGAAAGAAACAGCATTGTGAGTGATGCAGGGGTTTTGGGTTATAGGTTTTGATTCTGCGAAAGTGAAATCAGAAGCTCTTTGGGGTTTTCCATAAATTATCCCTAAAAAGTAACCAAAAGGCACATGCTTTTCATTAAGCAAGCCTGATTTCTGTAAATCATATCATAAAAAGCATGTTATATTCTCAGTATGCCTGATCAGTTTTCTAGAGTCAGATTTCTAAACGTCTGAGGAGTAAGTTCAACTGTAGAAATGCTTATAGCGATCTGAATAGTTTAATAAAACACTTAAAGGAAACTCTCAAGTCTTGAGGTTTGCAATATTGCAATGCATTCAACACTACAGGTCAAAGGTTTGGAATAATTATGATTGTAATATTTCATTTCAAATTGCTCAACAAGGCTGCATTTATTTGATCCAAAACAAAAACGCTAATTTTGTGAAATATTATTGAAGAACTCTGCTATTTTAATTCATTTTTAAAATGTAATTTATTCCTGTGATCAAAGCTGAATTTTCAGCATCATTACTCCAGTCTTCAGTGTCACATGATCCTTCAGAAATCAGTATAATATGATGACACTGAAGACTGGAGTAATGATGCTGAAAATTCATCTTTGATCACAGGAATAAATGACATTTTAAAATATATTCAAATAGAAAATAGTTATTTAAAATTGTAATAATATTTCACAATATTACTGTTTTTTTTATCAAGTAAATGCTGCCTTGGTGAGCAAAGACTTTAAAAAAAATCATAATTATTTCAAACCTTTGTCAAATCCTTGGCAATAAAGAAAATACCAATCATTATACATGCAAAGATGATCAACAAGAATATTATTCAGTATGCAAATTCTACAATGTCAACTACATTTTGCATGGCAAACAATGCAAGTCAATCCTTGTTAAAAAGATTTTGTTAAAGATTACAAACTGAAATGATCTACAAAATAAATTGTGAAAGCTAAGCGCTTCATGCAGGCTGAATTAATTTCAGTAGTTTAATACTCCGGTTTAAAGGTTTTGAATAAGCCCTATCCACAATGTTTGAGGAATATCAGTGCATCGCTGCCACACACACACACTAATCCTCATCCAAATATTCTCATTGTGAGTGCTGTTCTTTCATACGGTTCTTGATGCCGTTCAGTTTACAGTGCTGATGTGTCACATTTAGAGATCAATTTAATAATAGTGTCTGAACTGGCGATCAAACACTAATGCGAGATAGGACGCGTCATTTTCCAAGCTGTGTCAGAAGATCATATCTAAAGGCATGTCAGAAAGTGGCATGTTTGTATTTTTGTGTTGTTTCTGCGCAGTATGCTGCTGTCACACATCTTTCAGCTTGTTTTATTTATTTCTTTATTTTTGTTCTTAAGATACTCTCAATCTTTTCTTGCTTCATGTACAAGAGTGTTTTTTTCCCTTTCCGCACCTTCCTGATCCAGCTGTGTCATTCCTTTTTTCATTCTGCCTTTGATCACTTGTAACAGCCATCCATCTCCTATGTGCTTCAATCTGATGTAGAGTTTCACGATCAACTCTTTTTAAAGTCCAAACGAACTGTCTGAAATCTTTCTAGGAGTAAGAGACATGTGTTTGCTACTTTTAGCACGATATAAACTGATATCCATGAGCAGTAATGCATATTTAGTAGATAAAACATTTACACAATTTTTTTTTCCCATACTAGCTTGTTATTGTGCTATAGTGCATTTCAAATAGACCCCGCCCCTAAATGACACACTGACAAAACAAACTGTGATTGGTTGCTTTTTATGTCTAAAAGGAACACGGTGAAGGAAAAAAAGATGAGATTGAGGAAAAAATATTTTCCCTTTGCTTTCCCCCGAGAAAGGATTTGTGAGCGAACGCAAAGTTTCAGGAATGCTAAACATTTCACAATTGAACGCATTTTGCTTGTGAATGCAAAAAGTTTCTCTGGGAAATTCAAAGGTTTTTGCAAGCAAATGCAAAGTTTCTCAGGGAACGCAAACGCATTGACTAACATCCCATTTCACATTTATTTCCCACCATCATGTCCCTAGGGGCTTTAGTTTTCTTCTTTTCTAATTGGGTCATTCTTGGCCAGAAGAAAAATAAAATGCTTCAAACTGGACCAGACTTTATGCCACTAGTCAAATGCGTACTCAATCTTCTCTTCTCAGTCAAACACGACAGCGTTATATCAGAAGAGTTATTAACTCAAGATACCATCTTACCACACACCTACTCGCTCACACATTGGCAGACTAGACTGGTCTAGAAGTCAGTGATATGTATTAATGAAAACGCATGAACATTAATATTGACCAACAGCTCCTCTTGTGTGTTCCCACCCACTGCAATATTATTGGTCACGCAGCAGAGCCACAACTCAGGGAGAACTGCCCTCTGGGTAAATGTTGCTGATGTTCTTGTGTGTTGAGGGGAAAGTAAAGCTATGAAACTTTCATTTTACCTTACGAGTTGCGACTAAAGGAAGAAAGAAAGAAAAAAAACGTTTGTGCCAAACACAAAAGATAAAACAAGGGACAATAGGTTTAAAACACTGACACTGGCTGAAATCTCTGTTTCTTTTCAGAGAATGCAAACATAGTACAACAACTCCTACTGACAACTGCTATAAAGACTACTGTTATAAAGACTACTGCTATCAAGACTACTGCTATCAAGACTATACTGCTATCAAGACTACTGCTATAGACTATACTGCTATCAAGACTACTGCGATCAAGACTACTGCGATCAAGACTACTGCAAGACTATACTGCTATCAAGACTACTGCGATCAAAACTACTGCGATCAAGACTACTGCTATCAAGCACCACAGCCCACAGAGGACAAACAAGCAGTGTTGTAGTCGAGACCAGCTCACTCGAGTCCAAGTCAAGACCGAGTTCAGAGTATGTTGAGTCCGAGTCGAGACCAGAGAGGGTTAAGTCCGAGTCGAGACCGAGACCAGAGAGGGTTGAGTCCGAGTAGAGACCGAGAGCAGAGAGGGGGTTGAGTCCGAGTCGAGACCGAGACCAGAGAGGGTTGAGTCCATCGAGACCGGACCAGAGAGGGTGAGTCCGCGAGACAGAGAGGGTTGAGTCCGAGTCGAGACGAGACCAGAGAGGGTTGAGTCCGAGTCAGAGACCAGAGAGGGTTGAGTCCGAGTCGAGACCAGAGAGGGTTGAGTCCGAGTCGAGACGAGACCAAGAGGGTGAGTCCGAGAGAGGGTTGAGTCCGAGTCGAGACAGAGACAGAGGGGTTGAGTCCAGTCGAGACCGAGACCAGAGAGGGTTGAGTCCGAGATCGAGACCAGAGAGGGTTGAGTCCGAGTCGAGACAGAGACCAGAGAGGGTATGAGTCCGAGACCAGAGAGGTGATCCATCGAGACCAAGAGGGTTGAGTCCAAATCGAGACCGAGACCAGAGAGGGTGAGTCCGAGTCAAGACCAGAGAGGGTTGAGTCCGAGTCGAGACCAGAGAGGGTTGAGTCCGAGTCGAGACCAGAGACAGAGGGTTGAGTCCGAGTCAGACCAGAGAGGGTTGAGTCCGAGTCGAGAACCAGAGAGGGTTGAGTCCGAGTCGAGACCAGAGAGGGTTGAGTCCGAGTCGAACAGAAAAGAGGTCATCGAGACCAGAGAGGGTTGAGTCCGAGTCGAGACCGAGACCAGAGAGGGTTGAGTCCGAGTCCGAGACCAGAGAGGGTTGAGTCCGAGTCGAGACCGAGACCAGAGAGGGTTGAGTCCGAGACCAGAAGGGTGATCAGACAGACAGAGGGTTGAGTCCCGAGTCGAGACGAGACCAGAGAGGGTTGAGTCGAGACCGAGACCAGAGAGGGTTGAGTCCGAGTCGAGACCGAGACCAGAGAGGGTGAGTCGAGTCGAGACCGAGACCAGAGAGGGTTGAGTCGAGACCGAGACCAGAGAGGGTTGAGTCCGAGTCGAGAGAGCCGAGACGACCAAAGAGGGTTGAGTCGAGACCGAGACCAGAGAGGGTTGAGTCCGAGCCGAGACCGAACCAGAGAGGGTTGAGTCCGAGTCGAGACCGAGACCAAGAGGGTTGAGTCGAGTCGAGACCGAGACCAGAGAGGGTTGAGTCCGAGTCGAGACCGAGACCAGAGAGGGTGAGTCCGAGTCGAGACCAGAGAGGGTTGAGTCGAGACCGAGACCAGAGAGGGTTGAGTCCGAGTCGAGACCGAGACCAAAGAGGGTTAAGTCGAGACCGAGACCAGAGAGGGTTGAGTCCGAGTCGAGACCGAGACCAGAGAGGGTTGAGTCCGAGTCGAGACCGAGACCAGAGAGGGTTGAGTCCGAGTCGAGACCGAGACCAGAGAGGGTTGAGTCCGAGTCGAGACCGAGACCAGAGAGGGTTGAGTCAGAGTCGAGACAGAGACCAGAGAGGGTTGAGTCCGAGTCTCTACAGTAATTTACATTTATTTACTTGATATTTAGAGTGGTATTGGTTTAAAAAATATTATCAGTTAAAGGACAAGTTCGGTATTTTACACTTATAGCCCTGTTTCAAGATCGTTTCTGATGAAATAGAACGTTTAAGATTAAAATTTGGACACATCCTGCTGTCCCGACCAGAAATTTCGGTTTCTGTGGTCGCACCCCCCCACCTCTACAATGGTTGCATAGGTGCACAGAAACAATCCTTCACTCACCGAGTGGTCAGGGGTGTTCACTGATATGCTCACACAAAAATCGCTGCAAAAGATGCTTTCCAACAGGTTTTATCGTAGTTTTTGTCCGACTCCATTTGACTTGACTTGGACAAAAACTACGATAAAACCTGTTGGAAAGCATCTTTTGCAGCGTTTTTGTGTGAGCATATCAGTGAACAGCCCTCTACGGTGAGTTTCACGTCTTTGTAAACTAAAGTTTAAAGTGTTTTATGAAGGATTGTTTCTGTGCACCTATGCAACCATTGTAGAGGTGGGGGGAGGGGGTGCAGATGGCGGGACCGAAAAAAGTAGTCCTTTGCAGACGTCTACACCGAACTTACTAAGCATTAGCTGTCAAAATGATGAAATTTCATGCATATACAGAAATTATGAGTTTTTAATCTTACGTTGTCTTAATCTATCTTTGTGCTTTCTTTGTTGTTCCCTTTGCTTCGGTAATTGAAGTACCGCAGAATTTACATGTCGCAGAGTTTTTCCTTTTTATAGTCTTACTGCATATGGATTCTTTGTGGCTCTTATATGTAAACTGAATAATGGATGATTTAGCAGACATTTTCAATACATAGTTGAGCTATAAGCATCCGCAGTTTCGCACAAGAAAATCACCAATCATTGGACGTGTCAATCAAACATCAATTTGAAGATATTTTGAGTTGGACTCGAGTGGACTCGGGAAAAAGTCTGAGTCCTAATATGTTCGAGTACGAGTCAATACCGAGTCAAAATGTACACGAGTCCATGACAACACTAAGACCATTAAAATATGGTCTCGAGACCGAGTCCGAGTCTCGAGTACTACAACACTGCAAACAAGTAGTGTAAATGATGCCTTGTGAACGGTTAACAATCGCGTACAACAGGACCAGGAATGTGTATAAGCAAACAGGGTTTTTACTTCAAGTTGACTCAAAAGGTGGCTAAAAAATCTCGGCATGAAACAGAAGATGCAATAGTCTTTTCTTTCATATTGTGAAGAGTTGTGAAATGTAGAGCAGGGTTTGATTTCATCCTTCAGGAATTGACTGGATTGTAGAAAGTTAACTGCAGATCTGAATGCCAGTTGTGGAGGATATTAAGCCCTGTCCTCCATCGGGACACACGTCATGCATTTTGATTATAGATTACAAGGGCATATGAATTTATAAAAAAACTATGTGCATGGATAAATCATTTATTGTTTCACAGACAGTGTTTAGATGTACAGTAGCACAATAGACCTTAGTTCAATAAACATGCCTTAGAAAATAACATCACTACTCACTGCTCACTACTTCCTGCTCAGCTACTGTTCGGACGCTCCTGCTTACTGCTCCGTGCTTTGCTCTATCGCTTTTATATTTTTTATTGCTCTATCGTTTATAGTTTTATATTTTATTTCCTTTTATCACCTAATTTTAACTTCAGCAAATCAGCACAGTGCTCAAACGCTTGATTACTAGAAAAAAGCAGAATTCTTGTCTCTGACCAGCTTTCCCACTGAAAGCTTACATTCCGGGGAAGAGAAAACACAACTGCCTACATTCATAAGGATAAGAGAAAATGCCTCCTCTGGAATCTACTTGCTGCACAAACTGCCAGAGACTTTTACAAAGGATTGCAGTTCTTGAAACAAAGTTACTTGTGGGACCACCAAACCAGACGGAACATACAACAGAACTTCATCATGGACGCCCTCAGCATACAGCCGGTGAGTCCCATGAATCTAGTCCTCCTCGACAGGCCATACTGAGTGTAGAGAAACAAACCGATCGACTTACAAATCGATGGCACAAACAGGGAGCGAGACCCAAAGGCACTCGAGACATCAGATTGTCACGAGCATCACACATTGCCGCAGTAGCATCCTCTACCCCAGATACGGCTCTGACAAGGATTGCAAACACTGATCTCCTACCACCGCCTATACATCTTGAGAACAGATTTGAAGTATTAATGAATGAGGAATCCCTGAATGTGATGAATGTGATCGAACACAGACTGAATCAGCCAGTAGCTAACCCTGCTAACGGGCGCTCAAGGTCGAGCAGACAGCGGCACTCAGCTCAGAGCGCAGCCGAGCCCAGGACTCTGATAGTGGGTGACTCCATAATCAGAAACATTAGTAGCAGGGACACAACTACATGCTGCCTTCCACAAGCAACAACTTCTGATGTAAACAGGGAACTTCAGAACATTCTGATGAAACATAAGACTGCAAATCGACTCATCATTCATGTGGGGAAGAATGATATTCATAAAGGGCAGTCAGAACTCCTTAAGAAGGATTTCAATGAACTTTTTGAAACACTTGAAAGACTGAAAGTTCAGACATTCATCAGTGGACCACTCCCAGCAAGAGGAACAAACAGGTTTTCACGGTTGCTTGGGCTTAACACATGGCTGCAAAAAACCTGCAATATAAAAGGAGTGAACTTCATTGACAACTTCAATCTTTTCTGGAGTCAGAGGCAACTGTTTCAACAGGATGGGCTCCACCCAAACAAACTTGGTTCAAGAGTGCTAAAGGACAATATCTACTTCTCCCTCCATCATCCTTCTGCAGTGTGTGCCAATCCACTCAACCTGAATGGCACACACACACCTGGACATGGTATGAATGACCACAGGACTTCACTTCAGCACCTGAATGTACATGCGGCTGACACATCACACAAGGACTATGATAACACCACTCAGCCACAACAACCTCTGATCACGGACACAATCTCAGCTGAGTCCTGCCCACAGAGCTCACCACAGACAGACTGTGACATACTAGAACTGTTAGAAGATTCAGCTCCCAAGGAAGACTTTCTGGAAAACAGCCAGGAAATCCAGGACAGCATATTACAGCCTCCGATAACACCAGAGCAAGACACGTTATCCCTCTCTCCAGCATCTCCACTTCTGTGCTTCTCGGAGAAAATGGAACAACTGGTGTATGCTGGAACTAGACTATCCCATTCTTTTGCTGCAAGCCCCCAGATGTCACCCAAAAAACGGCAGGCCCCACAACCACCAAAGCCTGCGGGCCCAGCTCGCCCTCCCCCTCCTCCTGTGAGAGCTCTTCGGCCTCTGCCACAGCGCCAGGGCCCGCACCCTCCTCCAGCGGCTCGCTGTGTACCAAAAACAACTGATACCAGCTCTCAGTGATATGTGTCGGGTCCCCGCTATGATAACAGTAACTTTCTTAAATGTTTACAAAACAAGCGGGAACCCAGTGTGCCTGAATCTTTCTCTATTGCTGTTCAATTACATGATAGAAAGTCTAAGGCCTTCAAAAGCCATACAGCAAACCCATCTAATCTGGTGCCTATTACACGGCAAACTAAGATCGCTTTGGGGACAAAAAGTACGACTGTTAAGTTAGCACTTTTAAACATCCGCTCACTTAATAATAAATCACTTCTGGTCAACGACTTAATAACCACAAACAACCTGGACTTTATGCTTCTAAATGAAACCTGGCTAGAAGACAGCTGCAGTGCAACAGTCCTCAATGAAACATCCCCTCCTAACTTTACTTTTATGAGTGTTTGCAGAGCGGGTAAGAGAGGCGGGGGCTTAGCTGCTCTTTTTAAAGATGTCTATCAATGTAAGCAAATATCATTTGGGAATTACCCGTGTTTCGAATATCTGGGTATTGTGTTAAAAGGTGCTCCACGTATTTTACTTATCATTATTTACAGGCCTCCAAAATACTCTCCAGCCTTTGCTGAGGACTTTACAGAACTGTTATCAACAATTTCCTCAGAGTTTGACTGTTTTGCCATTGCTGGAGATTTTAACATTCACATAGATAATGCAGAAAACAATATGGCAAAAGAAATCAAAACTGTTTTAAAAACTTTTGATCTGACTCAGCATGTACATGGACCCACACATAATCGTGGACACACTCTAGATTTACTTATCAGTAAGGGTCTAAACATCTCATCGATTGTTATTAAGGATGTAGCATTTTCTGATCATTTCTGTATTTTCTTTGATATATTGATCTCCCCTGCCATTGAAGCTAGATCTGTGTCTGTCAAGAAGAGATGCTTAAATGAGAACACTAGTGTGCTATTTATGAAGGCTATATCTTTAAAACCAAGCATATCTGCTGGCTCTGTTGATTTTCTCCTTGAATCTTTTAACTCAAAAATTAAAAGTGTAATTGATCATATTGCTCCTGTGAAAGTCAGGAAGAATAGTGGTAGACAAAAAGCCCCTTGGAGAAACTCAACAGCAGTGCAAAACATGAAAAGACAAAGCAGAAGAGCAGAGCGCATGTGGCGGAAGACAAAACTTGTAGTCCATTATAACATCTACAAAGATAGCATCCATGCTTTTAATATGGAACTAGGCAAAGCTAGACAGACTTTCTTTTCGAATATTATAAACAGCAACTTAAACAACACACGCACTCTTTTTGCTACTGTAGAGAGACTGACAAACCCCCCAAACCAGATTCCCAGTGAAATGCTCTCAGACAGCAAGTGCAGTGAGTTTGCTTCTTTCTTCTCTGAGAAAATCAATAATATCAGAAAGGTGATCAGCTCATCCTTGAGTTGCGCTGGGGTCCAACAGATCAGATCACTACCTGAGAAAGTAGTTACTATGTCTGTTTTCGAAGAAATTGATGGCAAAATTTTGGAAGAAACCGTACAGCACCTTAAAACATCAACCTGCGCCCTTGACGCACTTCCCACATCTTTCTTCAAAAGTGTGTTAAACAGCTTAGAAGCAGATCTCCTAGAAGTGGTAAATGCCTCACTTCTCTCTGGGAGTTTTCCAAACTCCCTGAAAACTGCAGTTGTCAAACCTCTCCTAAAAAAGAGCAATCTGGATAAGACCATCTTAAGCAATTATAGACCGATCTCAAATCTTCCTTTCATAGGCAAGATCATTGAAAAAGTTATCTTCAATCAGCTGAACAAATTCTTAAGCTTGAATGGATACTTTGACAATTTTCAATCTGGTTTCCGATCGCATCACAGCACAGAGACAGCTCTCATAAAGATAATAAATGATATTCGCTTAAATACTGATACAGGCAAATTATCAGTGCTGGTACTACTCGACCTCAGTGCTGCATTTGACACTGTCGATCACAACATACTTCTTGACAGGCTAGAAAACTGGGTGGGGCTTTCTGGGATAGTCCCAAAATGGTTCAGGTCTTACTTAGAAGGGAGAGGTTATTATGTGAGTATAGGAGACCAGCTTTTTTGTTTTCCCTTTGCTTCGTAATTAAGACCCAGAATTTACTTCCGATTTTTTTTCCTTTTTATATTTACTGCAATGGTTCTTTGGGGCTTTTTGAAAAACTAAATAATGATGTTTTAAAACAACATTTTAAAATAATATTGAGATAAGCACCCCGCATTTTGCCAAAAAATCACCAACTTTGGGAGGTCAATAAAACCCAAAAATTTTTGAAAATTTTGAGTTGGACTCGAGGGCTGGGGAAAAAAGTCTATCCTAATATGTTCGAGTACGGTCAATCCCGTTAAAAATGTACACGAGCCATGACAACACAAAGCCCATTAAAATAGGTCTCGAACGATCGAGTCTCGAGTACTAAAACCTGCAAACAATAGTGAAAATGAGCCTTTGTAAAACGGTTAACAATGGAAACAGGCCGGGAAGGGGTTTATAAGAAACGGGGTTTTTATTTCAAGTTGTTAAAAGGGGCTAAAAAACCCGGATAAACAGAAGAGCAATAGTCTTTTCTTTCATATTGTAAAATTGTGAAATGTAACAGGTTTTGTTTTTTCCTTTAGGAAAAGATGGGTTGTAGAAAGTTAAATGCAGAGAATGCCCTTGGGGGATATAAACCTTCCTCCATCGGGACACCGTTTTCATTTTGATTATAGATTCAAGGGCTAGAATTTTTAAAAAAACATGTGCTGGATAAATCATTTTTTGTTTACAGTGTTTAATTTACAAGCACAAAAACCTAGTTCAAATAAAAATCTTAAAAATAACATCACTACCATGCTCATATTTCCCGCTCATTATGTTGGACGCTCCTGTTTCTGTCCTGCTTTGCTCATCGCTTTTATTTTTTTTATTTTTCTATCGTTTATATTTTTATATTTTTATTTCTTTTTCACCTAAAAATTAAAATTTACAAAACACACAGTTCCAAACCCTTTATTACTAAAAAAAGCAAAATTTTTGTCTCTGACCCTTTCCCACTGAAAGTTACATTCCCCCGGGGGGAGAAAACACAACTGCCTACTTCATAAGGGAAAGGGAAAAAGCCCCTCGGATTACTTGTGCAAAAGCCCGAGACTTTTTAAAAAGGGTTGCTTTGAAACAAAGTTTCTTGTGGGACCACCAAACCGACGGGAAAAACAAAAACTTCATCATGGAGCCCTCAGCATCACCGGGGATCCAGAACTTTCCCCACAGGCCATATGATGTAGGAAACAAACCGATCGACTTACAAATCGAGGCACAAACAGGGGGCGAACCCAAAGGACTCGAGACATCAATTGTAGGCACACAATTGCCGCGTAGCATCCCTACCCCCAAACGGCTTGACAAGGGTTTCAAACCTGATCTCCCACCACCGCCATCATCTTGAGAAAATTTGAAGTATTAATGAATGAAATCCCCGAATTGATGAATGTGACGAACAAGATGAATCACCATACCCAACCCTGCTAACGGGCGTCAAGGGCGAGCAACAGCGGCACCCCTCAAGCGCACCCACCCAGGGGTCTGTATGGGTGACTCCCTAAAAAAAAAATTATAGCAGGGGGCACAAACAGGCCCCCCACAAGCCAAATTTTGATTAAAAGGGGAACTAACATTTTGATGAAAATAAGACTGCAAATGATATCATTCAGTGGGGAAAAAATAAATTTTTAAAGGCTCAAACTCCTAAAAGGATTTCAAATGAACTTTTGAAACATGAAAGACTGAAAGTTCAGACATTATCATGGGCCACTCCCCGCAGAGGAACAAACAGGTTTTCACTTGTTGGGCTTAACACTTGCCAAAAAAAACCTGCAATAAAAAAGGAGTAACTTCATTGACAACTTCATCTTTCTGGAGTCAGAGGAACTTTTTAAACAGGTTTGGCTCCCCCAAAAAAATTTGGGGTTAAAAGAGGCTAAAGGAAAATATCTACTTCTCCCCCATCATCCTTCTGAGGGGCCAACCCATAAACCCTAAGGCACAACAACCGGACATGGTATAAATGCCACAATTCATTTCAGCCCTGAATGTAATCGGTGACACATCACAAAGGACATGATAACCCCATCGCCAAAACAACCTCTGAACACGGACACAATCCACGAGTCCTCCCCAAAGCTCAACAACAACGTGCAACAGAATGTTAGAAGTTTCACCCCAAGGAAATTTTGGGAAAACACCCAGAAACCGGGACAGCATATTACGCCCCCGATAACACCAGAGCAAGACCCTTATCCCTCCCCAGCATCTCCACTTCTGTGCTTTCGGAGAAAATGGAACAACTGGTGTATGTGGAACTAGATTTCCCCCTTTCCCCTTTTGCTGCAAGCCCCCAGATGTACCCAAAAAACGCAGGCCCAAAACCCCCAAAACCGGGCCCAGCTCCCCCCCCCCCCCTCCTGTGGAGCTCTTCCCCTTTGCCACAGCGCCGGGGCCCCCCCCTCCCCCAGCGGTCGCTTTTCCCAAAAAAACTAATCCCAGTCCATGATATTTGGGGTCCCCCTATGATAACAGTAATTTTCTTAAATGTTTACAAACAAGGGGGAACCCTGTGCCTAAAAATTTTCTTTTGGTTAAATTTACATATAAAATTAACCTTAAAAAACCAACAGCAACCCCTTTAAATTTCCTTTCCCGGCAAACTAAATCGCTTTGGACAAAAAAAGATTTAAGTTTAAATTTTAAAAATCCCCACTTTAAAAAAAATCACTTTTTGGGCAACGACTTAATAACCCAAACAACCCGGATTATGCTTCTAAAAGAAACTGGCAAAAAACGCTCAGTCAAAAGTCCCCCAGAAAATCCCCCCCTAATTATTTTATATGTTTTCAGAGCGGGGAAAAGAGGCGGGGGCTTTCTGCTCTTTTTTTAAAAGTCTATCAATTAAGAAAAAAACATTTGGGGGTTACCCTTTTGAATATCTGGGTATTGTGTTAAAGGTGCTAGTATTTACTTACATTATTTTAAAGGGCCCCCAAAATACTCTCCGCCCCCTTTCTGAGGGGCTTCAGAATTTTTACAAAAATTTTCCCCAGAGTTTGAGTTTTGCCAAAGCTGGGATTTTTAAAATTTCCCAAAAATAATTCAAAAAAATATGGGAAAGAAACAAAACTGTTTTTAAAAATTTTGATTGATCACATGTCATGACCCAACCTAATCGGGACACACTCTGAAACTTATCATAAAGGTTTAAACATTCATCGATTTTTATTTAAAGGATGTTAATTTTTGATCATTTCTGATTTTCTTTGATATATTGATTCCCGCATTTAACTAGTCTGGTTTCAAAAAAGAGATGCTTAAATAGAACAATGTTAATTTATGAAGGCATATCTTTAAAAACCCAAAATATCTGTGGCTCTTTTGATTTTTCCTTGAAACTTTTAAATCAAAATTTAAAAGGTAATTGATCATATGCTCTGTAAAAGGGAAAAAATGGGGGGAAAAAAAGCCCCCTTTGGGGAAATCAACGCAGGCAAAACATAAAAACAAAGAAAAGGCAGAGCGAGTGGGGGAAGACAAAACTTTGCCTTAAACAACTACAAAGATAAACCATGTTTTTTAATATGAACTAGGCAAACAGCGACTTTTTTCGAAATTTTTAAAAAAGCAATTAAACAACAACCATCTTTTTTTTTAGTAGAGAGACTGCAAACCCCCCAAAACCCAAATTCCCCCGTGAAATGCTTGCGCAAGTGCATGGTTTGCTTCTTTTTCTCTGGGAAAAACAATAAAATCAGAAAGGAAAAAACTAACCTGAGTTGCGCTGGGGTCCAAAGATCAGATCACACTGAGAAAGTATTACATGTCTGTTTTCGGGAAAATTTATGGCAAAATTTTGGAAAAACCCTCAGCACCTTAAACTCAAACCCGCCCATTACCACTCCCCCCTCTTTTTCAAAAGTGTGTTAAAACTTAGAAGCAGATCCCTGAATGGTAAAAGCCCATTTCTCTTTGGGGTTTTTTTCCAAAATCCCTGAAAACTGCGTTTAAACCCCCTAAAAAAGAGCAAACGGATAAACCATCTTAACTTATGACCGATTAAAACTTCCTTTCATAGGGAAATTTTTTTTGAAAAGTTATCTTCAATCAGCTGAACAAAATTTTTTAAGTTGAAGGAACTTTGACAATTTTCAATCTGGTTACCCACGCATCACAGCACAGAGAAAGCTCTCAAAAAGATAATAAATGATAATTTCGCTTAAATATGATAAGGCAAAATTATCAGTTGGGCTACCCCCTCAGGGGGCCTTTGACACTGTCGATCAAACATAATTTTTAAGGCTAGAAAACTGGGTGGGTTTTCTGGGAAAAGTCCCAAAATGGTTCAGGTTTACTTAGAAGGGGGGGGGTTTTTTTTTTGGTATAGGAACCATGGATTGTAGAATAAGTTATCTGCAGATCTGAATGCCATTTGTGGAGGATATTAAGCCTGTCCTCCATCGAGGACACACGTTCAAGCATTTTGATTATAGATTACATGGGCAATGGAATTTATAAAAAAAACTATCGTGCATGGATAATCATTTATTGTTTTCACTTACAGACAGTGTTTATGATGTTACAGTAGCACAATAGGACCTCTAGTTCAATAAAACATGCCTTAGAGAAAATAACATCACTACTCACTGCTCACTACTTCCTGCCTCAGAACTGTTCGGACGCTCCTGCTTACTGCTCCGTGCTTTGCTTTATCGCTTTTATATTTTTTATTGCTCTATCGTTTATTATTTTTATATTTTATTCCTTTTATCACCATATTTTAACTTCAGCAAATCAGATCACAGGTGCTCAAACGCTTGATTACTAGGAAAAAAGCTAGAATTCTTGTCTCTGACCAGCTTTCCCACTGAAAGCTTCATTCCGGGGAAGAGAAAAAACACAATGCTAATTCATAAGGATAAGAGAAAATGCCCCCCCATCTTCTGGAATCTACTTGCACTGCACAATCTGCCAGAGACTTTTACAAAGGATTGCAGTTCTTGAAACAAAGTTACTTGTGGGACCACCAAACCAGACGGAACATACAACAGAACTTCATCATGGACGCCCTCAGCCATACAGCCGGTGAGTCCCATGAATCTAGTCCTCCTCGACAGGCCATACTGAGTGTAGAGGAAACAAACCGATCGACTTACAAATCGATGGCACAAACAGGAGCGAGACCCAAAGCACTCGAGACATCAGATTGTCACGAGCATCACACATTGCCGCAGTAGCATCCTCTACCCCAGATACGCTCTGACAAGGATTGCAAACACTGATCTCCTACCACCGCCTATACATCTTGAGAACAGATTTGAAGTATTAATGAATGAGGAATCCCTGAATGTGATGAATGTGATCGAACACAGACTGAATCAGCCAGTAGCTAACCCTGCTAACGGGCGCTCAAGGTCGAGCAGACAGCGGCACTCAGCTCAGAGCGCAGCCCGAGCCCAGGACTCTGATAGTGGGTGACTCCATAATCAGAAACATTAGTAGCAGGGACACAACTACATGCTGCCTTCCACAAGCAACAACTTCTGATGTAAACAGGGAACTTCAGAACATTCTGATGAAACATAAAGACTGCAAATCGACTCATCATTCATGTGGGGAAGAATGATATTCATAAAGGGCAGTCAGAACTCCTTAAGAAGGATTTCAATGAACTTTTTTGAAACACTTGAAAGACTGAAAGTTCAGACATTCATCAGTGGACCACTCCCAGCAAGAGGAAACAAACAGGTTTTCACGGTTGCTTGGGCTTAACACATGGCTGCAAAAACCTGCAATATAAAAGGAGTGAACTTCATTGACAACTTCAATCTTTTCTGGAGTCAGAGGCAACTGTTTCAACAGGATGGGCTCCACCCAAACAAACTTGGTTCAAGAGTGCTAAAGGACAATATCTACTTCTCCCTCCATCATCCTTCTGCAGTGTGTGCCAATCCACTCAACCTGAATGGCACACACACACCTGGACATGGTATGAATGACCACAGGACTTCACTTCAGCACCTGAATGTACATGCGGCTGACACATCACACAAGGACTATGATAACACCACTCAGCCACAACAACCTCTGATCACGGACACAATCTCAGCTGAGTCCTGCCCACAGAGCTCACCACAGACAGACTGTGACATACTAGAACTGTTAGAAGATTCAGCTCCCAAGGAAGACTTTCTGGAAAACAGCCAGGAAATCCAGGACAGCATATTACAGCCTCCGATAACACCAGAGCAAGACACGTTTATCCCTCTCTCCAGCATCTCCACTTCTGTGCTTCTCGGAGAAAATGGAACAACTGGTGTATGCTGGAACTAGACTATCCCATTCTTTTGCTGCAAGCCCCCAGATGTCACCCAAAAAAACGGCAGGCCCCACAACCACCAAAGCCTGCGGGCCCAGCTCGCCCTCCCCCTCCTCCTGTGAGAGCTCTTCGGCCTCTGCCACAGCGCCAGGGCCCGCACCCTCCTCCAGCGGCTCGCTGTGTACCAAAAACAACTGATACCAGCTCTCAGTGATATGTGTCGGGTCCCCGCTATGATAACAGTAACTTTCTTAAATGTTTACAAAACAAGCGGGAACCCAGTGTGCCTGAATCTTTCTCTATTGCTGTTCAATTACATGATAGAAAGTCTAAGGCCTTCAAAAGCCATACAGCAAACCCATCTAATCTGGTGCCTATTACACGGCAAACTAAGATCGCTTTGGGGACAAAAAGTACGACTGTTAAGTTAGCACTTTTAAACATCCGCTCACTTAATAATAAATCACTTCTGGTCAACGACTTAATAACCACAAACAACCTGGACTTTATGCTTCTAAATGAAACCTGGCTAGAAGACAGCTGCAGTGCAACAGTCCTCAATGAAACATCCCCTCCTAACTTTACTTTTATGAGTGTTTGCAGAGCGGGTAAGAGAGGCGGGGGCTTAGCTGCTCTTTTTAAAGATGTCTATCAATGTAAGCAAATATCATTTGGGAATTACCCGTGTTTCGAATATCTGGGTATTGTGTTAAAAGGTGCTCCACGTATTTTACTTATCATTATTTACAGGCCTCCAAAATACTCTCCAGCCTTTGCTGAGGACTTTACAGAACTGTTATCAACAATTTCCTCAGAGTTTGACTGTTTTGCCATTGCTGGAGATTTTAACATTCACATAGATAATGCAGAAAACAATATGGCAAAAGAAATCAAAACTGTTTTAAAAACTTTTGATCTGACTCAGCATGTACATGGACCCACACATAATCGTGGACACACTCTAGATTTACTTATCAGTAAGGGTCTAAACATCTCATCGATTGTTATTAAGGATGTAGCATTTTCTGATCATTTCTGTATTTTTCTTTGATATATTGATCTCCCCTGCCATTGAAGCTAGATCTGTGTCTGTCAAGAAGAGATGCTTAAATGAGAACACTAGTGTGCTATTTATGAAGGCTATATCTTTAAAACCAAGCATATCTGCTGGCTCTGTTGATTTTCTCCTTGAATCTTTTAACTCAAAAATTAAAAGTGTAATTGATCATATTGCTCCTGTGAAAGTCAGGAAGAATAGT
Source organism: Chrosomus eos (assembly GCA_036326025.1). Classification (NCBI taxonomy): domain Eukaryota; kingdom Metazoa; phylum Chordata; class Actinopteri; order Cypriniformes; family Leuciscidae; genus Chrosomus; species Chrosomus eos. Next base: position 5,615,296 of record CM070826.1, read on the forward strand.
GGTAGACAAAAAGCCCCTTGGAGAAACTCAACAGCAGTGCAAAACATGAAAAGACAAAGCAGAAGAGCAGAGCGCATGTGGCGGAAGACAAAACTTGTAGTCCATTATAACATCTACAAAGATAGCATCCATGCTTTTAATATGGAACTAGGCAAAGCTAGACAGACTTTCTTTTCGAATATTATAAACAGCAACTTAAACAACACACGCACTCTTTTTGCTACTGTAGAGAGACTGACAAACCCCCCAAACCAGATTCCCAGTGAAATGCTCTCAGACAGCAAGTGCAGTGAGTTTGCTTCTTTCTTCTCTGAGAAAATCAATAATATCAGAAAGGTGATCAGCTCATCCTTGAGTTGCGCTGGGGTCCAACAGATCAGATCACTACCTGAGAAAGTAGTTACTATGTCTGTTTTCGAAGAAATTGATGGCAAAATTTTGGAAGAAACCGTACAGCACCTTAAAACATCAACCTGCGCCCTTGACGCACTTCCCACATCTTTCTTCAAAAGTGTGTTAAACAGCTTAGAAGCAGATCTCCTAGAAGTGGTAAATGCCTCACTTCTCTCTGGGAGTTTTCCAAACTCCCTGAAAACTGCAGTTGTCAAACCTCTCCTAAAAAAGAGCAATCTGGATAAGACCATCTTAAGCAATTATAGACCGATCTCAAATCTTCCTTTCATAGGCAAGATCATTGAAAAAGTTATCTTCAATCAGCTGAACAAATTCTTAAGCTTGAATGGATACTTTGACAATTTTCAATCTGGTTTCCGATCGCATCACAGCACAGAGACAGCTCTCATAAAGATAATAAATGATATTCGCTTAAATACTGATACAGGCAAATTATCAGTGCTGGTACTACTCGACCTCAGTGCTGCATTTGACACTGTCGATCACAACATACTTCTTGACAGGCTAGAAAACTGGGTGGGGCTTTCTGGGATAGTCCCAAAATGGTTCAGGTCTTACTTAGAAGGGAGAGGTTATTATGTGAGTATAGGAGACCATAAGTCTGAGTGGACATCCATGACATGCGGAGTCCCCCAAGGTTCAATTCTTGCGCCACTCCTATTCAACCTGTATATGCTCCCAATGAGCCAAATAATGAGAAAGAACCGAATCTCTTACCACAGCTATGCAGACGACACACAGCTCTACTTAGCCCTATCGCCTAATGATTACAGCCCCATTGACTCCCTGTGCCAATGCATTGATGAAGTAAATGGTTGGATGTGCCAAAACTTTCTTCAGTTAAACAAAGACAAAACTGAAGTCATTGCGTTTGGAAACAAAGATGAAGTTCTCAAGGTGAATGCATACCTTCACTCTAGAGGTCTAACAACTACAAATCAAGTCAGGAATCTTGGTGTGTCTCTAGAGTCAGACCTTAGTTTCAGTAGTCATGTCAAAGCAATTACTAAATCAGCATACTATCATCTGAAAAATATTGCAAGAATTAGATGCTTTGTTTCCAGTCAAGACTTAGAGAAACTTGTGCATGCTTTCATCACCAGCAGGGTGGATTATTGTAATGGACTCCTCACTGGCCTTCCTAAAAAGACCATAAGACAGTTGCAGCTCATACAGAACGCTGCTGCCAGGATTCTGAGCAGAACCAGAAAATATGAACATATCACACCAGTACTCAGGTCTTTACACTGGCTCCCAGTTACATTTAGGATTGATTTTAAAGTATTATTACTGGTTTATAAATCACTCAATGGGCTAGGACCTAAATACATTGCAGATATGCTCACTGAATATAAACCCAACAGATCACTCAGATCATTAGGATCACATCAGCTAGAAATACCAAGGGTTCACTCTAAGCAAGGAGAGTCTGCTTTTAGCTATTATGCCAGCCGCAGCTGGAACCAGCTTTCAGAAGAGATCAGATGTGCTCCTACAGTAGTCACATTCAAATCCAGACTCAAAACACTTCTGTTTAGCTATGCATTTACTGAATGAGCACTGTGCCACTGTTCGTCCGACTGTTTTTACTGTACTTTATTTTATTTTTTATTCTAAACTGTTTTAATTATTCTTATTTGTTTTGATTCTTTTGTTTTCTCCTATGTAAAGCACTTTGAATTACCATTGTGTATGAAATGTGCTATATAAATAAACTTGCCTTGCCTTGCCTTGCATTACTGGTGTACATCTTGAGACAAAACAATGGCAGTGACGTATTTTAAGATATGTCAGTGCAAGTTGCTTTAATTTCAAATAGCTCAATAATGCATTTTAACCAGGGACTAGGCTTAAGCCTTGTCTGTGAAAGCGAGGGTTAAAGTAGAATACCTAAAGTGGACCAACGAAATGGCGTTACGATAAACAATAAATAAGAAAAATGCAGAATAGATGCATGTTCACAAATGATCTCAGACTTTTGGACCCCACTGTACAAATCATTTGTTAATGGTTTACACTCCACAGTTTCCACTCCACACTTCACCTCATAAGACATCACCTCTTTTCAAAGAACTAAATGCCACAAGCTTTTCTTGTGTCCTTTTTCTATTGGAATTACATTGGCAAATGCATAGGAAGAGCTTTGAGTCAATTCCCCTCAGGCATTTGTAAAAATAGAGCTTTTTTCCCCTTTGCCTTTTGAGACTTCATGACTCTTTTGCAACTCCATGGAGAATTGCTCTCAGTAATTGATTATTAAAACTTGAAATTGCAAAGCACATCCATTATTTGATGAGTGAATGTGTTATCCTCGTAATTAACAAAGCAGGGTACTCGCCGTCCTTCCACAACGAGACCTCTGGAAGGAAAAAAAGAAAGGAGAAAAAAAGGACAGAAATCCTGGGGTTAAGCAGACGAGAGAGTCCGCCGCTCTGAAACACTGCAATTAGCTTCAACTACAATCTATCAGAACGAGGGAGAAAAAAAGAAAGAAAAAAAAAACATGGCCGCAAGCCTATGTCTGTTTATACACTCGGTCTGAGAGAGAGAGAGAGAGAGAGAGACATTAAAAAGGAGAAAGTTTGAAAAGGAAGTATGTTTGTGAAAATTGCATTTGTTTTAACTGTCTGTGTAACAAAGTATTGTGTTAATAGGCTGTGGTCCGTAAATTACTCACCCTTATGTCATTCTGAAGGATTTTTTTTTACACAGATATTATGCAAACATAAACAATTTGGTGACCACAGGGTTAAGCTCCATAAAAAGCACCATAAAAGTAGTTCATTTGACTGGTGCAAAATTTTAAGTCTTCAAATCAAGTCAGCTTTGTGTGAACAGAAAAGGCAAAGTCATTATTAAATAATAATCTTCACCTTTGCAGAAGCTCTGAAATCTCATTCATGTTCAGAATCAAAGCCAGCATGTCAACGCTTAAGGTTTGACGTTTATAATATAGATTTGGAAAATTGAGCACATATTACTTATGTGGTCTTGTAACGGTTTTGTCAAACAGAATAACAGTATGCCAGTTTGGAGCAACATGGGGAGAGAAATAATGAGGATTTTTTTGTTTTTTAGCTTTGGCTGAATTATTGGTTTAAAACGGTAGAGATTTTCAGTTTTCATTAATCACTTTAGTCTGACCAAACAGGCTTTAAATTCCAATGTGACAGAATTATTTCCAAAATCGAAGTCTCGTTGTGTTTTCAACAAATGACAAAATGTTATAAAAGTGATTGTCAGTATACATGTCAATATACGCAAATACTTATTTGAAAAATATTTAGTCCAAATTTACCGCACACATGAAAACAGAAGATGTACATTCATTGATAAAGTAGTCTTGGTGCATCCTGGTATTCTGTATGTCAGACTGGCGCCATTACATCAAAACATCAATGCATCACATCTCATTTTTTTTCCAGCATCATATCTGCAATTTTGAGAATATTTGCAAATCAGTGTTTTTTGAGGGAATTGGCTGAGTGAATGATGCAATGACTCGCTTGTGAATCAGTGTTTTTATGAAAGAATCATTCGAATGATTTAAATGACTGACTCATAAAGACCTTCACTTGTCGCCACCTACTGGCATAACGAAAAACTGCTTCAAAAAATAGCTTCTAAAAACACAACATTTACAACACTAATATCTAGTGAACTGCTCCTAGAAGTCTATGAGATGCTGTACAAAGTCCTCAGATCTGCTCTTATCGACAGACTGAACCCTACAGTGTCTCCTTCTGACGTGTGTGTGTGTGTGTGTGTGTGTGTGTGTGTGTGTGTGTGTGTGTGTGTGTGTGTGTGTGTGTGTGTGTGTGTGTGTGTGTGTGTGTGTGTGTGTGTGTGTGTGTGTGTTTTAAAGGAGCACGACAGGTTTGTTTACAGTAGAGTAAAGTCACTTGCTCCTGTAATCCTTGCTTACTTTGCTAGCGGTTCACTACCTTTGGGGCTTTGCTGACATTAGCACTGGCATTAATGGGAACTGGAGCTGTTCGTGCCTCGGGGCCCAGCTTGACCCTTTTCGAGGGAACACTTCCTATGTTCCTTCAGCCTTCAGTACCTTCACCTTCAGCCTTTGCATGCTCCATCTCACCCCATGACCAGGTGCATCCAGCGGGCAACTGACTGGGCAGTGTGGCGGATTTCTCACTATACTAACTGTACATTTACAATGACCTACTGCCAACATAAAATTATATGTAGAGCTGCACGATTAATGGCGATCTCCATTCAAACACCCACGCCATTTTATTCCTAAATTACAATGTTTGTCCTGTGTCTATTAAAATCAAACCAGAACACTGATATCAGTGTTCGAGCTGCAGCTGACCCAGAGAGAGCCGTTGTCATGTATAGATATTAAACAGCTTCAGTCTTTTTAACCACACAGTATCATTATTTAAATATTCAAATTAGGGATGTCCCGATCCGATCAAGTGATCGGAAATCGGGCCCGATCACGTGGTTTCAGACTCGATCGGAATCGGACGTCACTTCCCGATCAGGACTCGGATATATATGTATAGCCTATTAGGGTGTACGCATACAAACCAAACCAGGTCCTTGGATCATTTTTCCTGCCGACAAAATCCGCGCTGGCGTGAACGTGAACAACACCACAACGTTGCGCAACATCAAATGACGAACGTAATGAAAGCGGAACGAAACTGCGCTACTCATTATATTGTGCTTGTATGGACCGTTTATCAGTTCAGACAAGCAACATCTGTGCAGCGCGAGCCGATCTTGATCAAGCAACACTGTTACTACACAGCACTATTAGAGATCCAGTCAATAAAGCATTTGAATTCGCCACTGAAGTAATAACATCACTGCGAGATCTAGTGAGAAGCATTCAAATTTCTCCGTTATAACCGCAGATTTCTATTATATCTCTACAGCGCTGACGTGCAAACCAGGAGAAACATTGTGCCGTGAATGAGCTATGCTTTAAGTCCACAGATCAGCAAGGTTCACCATGGATTTAATATAGTAACACTAACTGTAGCCATGAAAGTTTGCCTGGAATAGTGAAATGCTTTCAAGTAGCTACTTAACATCTTTTCCCAGCACTTCAAAACTCAAATATTATCTAAATATTATATATATAAACATATTTAAATGTGATGACCAAAACATTATTTGTTCATCCTTCAAAGATTGCCCCCATTTTTAAACCTGAAAGTTTCAAGATGTAAGAAAACTCAAACTTATTTAAAAATATTTTTTCTTTTAACAAATAGGAAATTTCTCTGGCATTTCTTTCTTTTTACTTTATTGAAAACATACCGAACCATGACACTGTATCTTATCGAACTGAACCGTGAATTTTGTATATTCTCATAATTTTTTTATACACTTATTTTTTTATTTGTTTACATGCCTGCCAGGTATTTTAAAGTTGAGATGCTATTTGTTTTTATATTAGACTTTTTTCATATATTTACTGTTGCACTAAAGTCCAAAAGTGAATAATTTCATTTATTACTTGATTGTTCAAGCTACCTCACAGAAGTGCTCTGTTTGTTAACAGAGTTTTTGAATGTTAAAATAAGGTGAATTAAATAACAAGGAACATCCTAGATCTGTTTTTTTGCTCTTCTTTATTCTTTTTTTTTTATGTAGCCTAATATAGAAGTATCGGATCGGGACTCGGTATCGGTAGATACTCAAAATCAAATGACTCGGACTCGGACTCGAGGGCAAAAAAACCTGATCGGGACATCCCTAATTCAAATCATCACAGAAGTACTGGGAGAAAAGTTCAGATAGAAAAACACCTGATGTCTACTACGTTAGCGATCAAAATAGAGCAAATCACCTTTTGAAAGTAACTTGGTGCTTCATATAACGACTGTGTCGATTACAACTTTACACCAGTAGGTGGCGACAAGTGACTATTCTTTTTTTTTTAAGTGATTCCAAAAATGTATTTCAAGAGAGTCCAAATCATTCATTCAAGAGATTCCTTCAAAAATGCTAATTCATCCAGTAATAAAACAAGTGTTTATGAGCGAGTCACGGAATAATTATTCAAACCGAGTTTTTAAAAATAAACTGCAGCAATTAACATTTTGTCAGAACCAGTAATAAACATGTTATTTTGTTTAGTTTTCTATTCAGAATCGTAAGAGAATCACAATCTCTATTTGAAATTTAAAAAAATTTGTATCTTATCCAGAATCTTTCAGCTCTATGTATTACAATATTGCATTTATATTAATTTTAAAGACCTCACGAAAATATATATAATGCATTATAATGTACATTATGAATACCTTTATAATGCACTATACATAAAGACTTTAAGTAAAGTGTTACCAAAATAATTGAGTAAATACATGAAAATCCACAGCTGAATCCACAGCTGAAGTGTGCATATATATATATATATATATACACAAGTGAGGATAGAAAAATAAAGTAAACTGAAATATTATATATAATACCAAACAATTATTCATACAGTGGACTACCAGTAAAATCTATAAAAATTTGGAACCAAAAATTATTCAGACACTTTGACCTAACCATGTTTTGCATAAGTGTTTTTCTTTAATTGCTAATGCAACCTTTTTACACCACAGACCGAACAAAATTAAACATTACTGGTGTTATCTAAACTTAAATGTAACAGCTGACAGCTATTCAACCTAATTCAGTTGTGAGACAGTTCTTGTCATATTTTATTACATTTTTCTAAACTATAGCGAATTAACTGATAATTTGAGAAATGTTGAAGGGGTCTGAATAAATTATGGTTTGACTGTATATAGTTTTTTGCTAGAGTCCTAGTCAGTGTGAGCTCGGGCCCCAGACACAGGGGCCTTATAGCAGATCACAGATATCCACAGGCACTTTGGACTGCATTTAGCAGGATGAATTCATTAAGGAACGGTTTCTCTCTCTCTCTCTCTCTCTCTCTCTCTCTCTCTCTCTCTCTCTCTCTCTCTCTCTCTCTCTCTCTCTCTCTCTCTCTCTCTCTCTCTCTCTCTCTCTCTCTCTCTCTCTCTCTCTCTCTCTCTCTCTCTCTCTCTCTCTCTTCCTCTCTCTCTCTCTCTCTCTCGAACCCTGCAGCCAAACACAGATCAATGGGAGAAATACATCCACAGGAGCGTTTAACAGCAGACCTTGGAAGACGGGGAGTGTGTTTAGGACATCAGTGCATCTATATCCTCCAGATCTGAGAACTGAGAGAGAGAGAGAGAGAGAGAGAGAGAGAGAGAGAGAGAGAGAGAGAGAGAGAGAGAGAGAGAGAGAGAGAGAGAGAGCACCGCTCGGGGTGGGAGGAGAAGTGAGACGCTGTGTTTAAACTCACAACAGGCGGTTCAAATATCACATGCACAAAATGCGTTATGTCATGTGAATGGTGCACAGGATTTCTGATCACATCAGAGATGCAGATTCTCACACGGTGCCCGATGGGTCACTCAACAGATGGCAGTGGGAGACATGCTAATTGTGCAGTGTGCACTACAGCTGCCGCCAAAGGCAAGGTCTCTGACAACCTATTTCTCAATCTTTTCATTTCAAATGACTTTATCAGAATGATTGCGTTATTGTTTTGCAAAAAAAAAAAAAAACGGCATAAAAGAAAAAAAGGCAGAGGCTATTTACACCAAGTGAAAGTACATAGTGTTTTGAGCAAACTGTAGATAGCAACAAATAGGATCTTATTTACTCTAGGAGCAAACAGTGATGGTATTTGCACAAAATATAACATGCTGATATACCATTGGTACCCAGGGTAAACTGTCTGACCACTGGTGGGTGGTAAAATAGCCTTTGTCAACAAGGTTGGCTATTTGCATTTGGTGTAAAGACACTGCCAAATAATAATAATAAAAGAAGAAATAAAAAAAGAAGAATAAAAATAACACATTTGCGAGTAGGGTGCCAGTAACTTTAATTGAATTAGTTTTTATATGCAGTATGCAATGTAATCTAACATAAGCAGCGTCCCAATGTGCATACTATCCATCCTAAATAGTATGTGACATTAGTACTTTTCAATACTATTTAGGGCATAGTATGCACATTGGGACGCGTCTAATAATGTATCTTATCGAATAATATTTCTTATTATATATTATTTATTTTCTTTTATATATTATCATCCATTCGAAAATATCTCTTTTTCTTAATTTATTCTTTTATCACGAATTCATACAATTTTAACAATCAAAAACAATCAACTGACTGCAGTACTGGTTTTTGGTTTTTAATTTACTCACCCCCATGTCATCCAAGATGTCCATGTCTTTCTTTCTTCAGTCGAAAAGAAATGAATGATTTTGATGAAAACATTCCAGGATTTTTCTCCATATAATGGACTTTACTGGCAGTCAAAACGGTTCAAGGTCCAAATGACAGTTTCAGTGCAGCTTCAAATGACTTCAAATGACAAATGACGATACCAGACGATGAATAAGGGTCTTATCTAGCGAAACGATGCGCCATTTCGAAAATAAATAAAACAGAGTTGAAGTATTATTAGCACAAATGCTCGCCTTGTTCTGTCCTAAGATCCACGTTCGTGATTCTCCTGTTCGAACTCGTTCATTAAAATGAACAAATCTTTTTTCGAGTCATTTCGTTCGTTGAATGAACAAAATGACTCGAAAAAAGACTCGTTCAAAATGAACAAATCTTTTTTTGAGTCATTTCGTTCGTTGAATGAATAAAATGACTCGAAAAAAGATTTGTTCATTTTAATGAACGAGTTCGAACAGGAGAATCACGAACGTGGATCTTAGGACAGAACAAGGCGAGCATTTGTGCTAATAATACTTTAACTGTTTTATTTATTTTCGAAATGGCGCATCGTTTCGCTAGATAAGACCCTTATTCATCGTCTGGTATCGTCATTTGTCATTTGAAGTCATTTGAAGCTGCACTGAAACTGTCATTTGGACCTTGAACCGTTTGGTATCCACTGAAGTCCATTATATGGAGAAAAATCCTGGAATGTTTTCATCAAAATCATTCATTTCTTTTCGACTGAAGAAAGAAAGACATGGACATCTTGGATGACATGGGGGTGAGTAAATTATCAGCAAAAGTTTTTTAAAAAGTGAACTAATCCTTTAACTAACGTGAACACAAATGAGCAATACATTTGTTACAGTATTTATTCATATTTGTTAACATTAGTTAATAAAAATATTCATATTTGTTAACATTAGTTAATAAAAATAAAACTATTCATGTTTGTTAATGTTAGTTCTCAGTGCATTAACTAACGTTAACAAATATAACTCTTGATTTTAAACTAATGTTAACAAATGAAACCTCATTGTAAAGTGTTAGGCCTGTTTTTGTTGCCCTCAACTAATGTATCTGCTAAATCAAGTGCTTTAAAAAGAAAATCTCACCTTCTAGAAGTAGAACAGCACTTCGTTAAGATAACCCACAAGAACATCCATCCAATTTACAAATAATTAGTCAGATTCTGATTTGTTGCTAAAAGCTAATCTGAAGATGAACAGCAGGCTCACTGCAAGAGCGGAGATTTAACAATCATTTACTGCCATCTTGTGGCGAGCGGTGTGTAATGCAGGCCTCACAATGTCCTGATAGTGCAATATTCGAAAGGTATGTAATTTCTTTCAGTGTTTTATTTGTTTAATAGTTAAGGAATGAAGTATATTCAGCCTTCAGGGTCCGCGGTAGTGACTTATGCTAACTTACTTATTCGGTTGTCAACAAATTCGCGTCATTGACCAATCAGAATCAAGTATTCTGGAGGTCCGCGTGGTAATATAAATGGAAAAATTCTTCCAGTCGAAATTCGGATGTTGGTATGACAAAGTATTTCAAGTTAAACAGATTAAAACCTTTGAAGGTTATACAGGCCTTACAATGCTTACACACAAGGAATTTTCCAGGGCACAGCACAGACAGCATGACATCGACAAGACAGAATAAAATAGTAAGTGATTAAAAATATATATTGGCGTGTAAATATACAGTTTACAAAATAGACGATGGACAACATATGAAGAGTTCAGATGCAAAAGCCTCTAAAAGCCATTTGAAATTTTCTTCTAAAATGATCATTTTTATCAAGCTCGTATATTTAATTTGAATAATTTCACTTGAATTGCAAGACAAATTACCCATTAATTGTCATTTAAGTGAAATTACTGAATTTAAATATACGAGCTTGATAAAAATGATCATTTTAGAAGAAAATTTCAAATGGCTTTTAGAGGCTTTTGCATCTGAACTCTTCATATGTAGGCCTATGTGGTCTCTGGAAGTAGGCTAACACATGTTCCTGGATTTTGTTGATCCTGGACCACATCCCTGTTCGAAATCCGTCCTAAATATCTAAACCTAACCCTAACTCATCCATAAAATCAAAGAAGATTGATATAGTCTAACACTGATGTAGAAGAACCTAACCCTGGTTGTAAGACAAAACCTGATATAAACTGTAAACAGGACCCACAAATCTGATTGGTGAATTGCAATGTTGTTCCAGAAACAATATGTACTTGATTGAATATGTCCTTGAATGTACTTGTACTTGATAAAATCACGTTCAACTTATGTAAAGGCTACAGGTATGTTATACAATACAAAGGAATGTGAATAAGAGGTCTGGTATGATAAATAAATATGAACTAGTTCTGTATTGCACATGTTTATTGCCCAGAGGGGGTATTTAATTGTTCGATGTAGATGGCCTGAGGAAACAAAACTTTTCTTGTGCCTGACTTGTGCTTAATTACAACTAGTGTAAAAAATGTTAGGGTTTGTTCTGGACACCGATTTAAAAATGGACAAATAAATAAACTCAGTTGTCAGATCTAGTTTCTTTAACCTTCGTCTCTTAGCCGAAACGAAACCTTTTTTATCAGCTGTTGATTTTGAGAGAGCAATCTCTGCAGTGCAACTCTCTTTACTACGACAATAAACCAGCGTGTCTTCAAACAATACAAAATGCTGCTGCAAGAATGCTTAAGTCAGTTAAGAAATTTGAGTCAATTACTCAATCGTTGAAATGGTTGCCAGTTCGAGATAGAATAAGATCCTGTTACTTGTTTTTAATGCGTTACGCAATTTTGCCCCTCCTTATCTTTCAAGTATGCTGGCATTTTATAGTCCATCTAGATCTTTGAGATCCGAAAATATAAATCTAAAACAAAATACAAACACAGGGTCGAGAAAGCGTTTCCCTGTGTCGGACTCAAGCTTTGGAATGATCTCCCTCTCTCTGTAAGGTCAGTAAAATTAACATCAAAATTTAAGGCCATGTTAAAAGCACATCTGTTAGAAATGTCCTGGGCATCTTCATGATGGGTGTTTGATCATTAGCTTGTCTATGTTTTGTGTGTTTAATTTTAATGAAATGTTTTTCTCTCTCTCTCTCTCTGTACAGTTCTCCTCTGGCGAGCAAATGAACATGGTGAGATTATGATTCAGGCTGTATCACAAGTCAAAGTTCAGATCAGGATTGAGAGCGTTTAATAATTCATCCAGTTCCTTTGGCTTGAAGATGACTTCATCACACCAGTGTGGAGCCAAAGTTGTCCATAGGATCTGCTGAGGATCTGTGCCGATGACTGTGTGTCGACGAGGCCTTCACAGGGGATCATCTAGTAGACAGTCTCTGCTGACATTCAGGGCTGTGTTTGGGTCGTGTCAGGTCCTGGTCTGGATATGGATCAGATCTGGTTAAAGGTAGGACACACCAAACCGACCGCAAAGAACTAGCGCTGATGAAAGCCGACTGTTGTCGTCTCGCGTCGGGGAAAACATCTGTGCTTAAACACACTGAAAGGCCTTCAGACGACTGTCAACTAGCATGCGGGTAAAGGAGATAACGGTCTATTTAAGCACATATATTTGTCTATTCGTCATTCAGAAAGTGAAAGCGACTAAGACTGCAGGAATACAAACCATAAACAAAGCAGCGCTTGCTTTCCACTCCGCTCATGTAGGCTAATTATGAAAATATTGGCGCAGTGGATTGCATGACGTAAAGTTAGAACAGCCTTCTGTCTGTGCCGTCATGACTTCTTTGGTTACTTTCATAATTTTTGCTCTTATTCCTCGCTGCTCGTTCGAACTCTTTCCGAGCTCGTAAACTATGGTGGTTGGAATAGAGTTCAATGGAAATTGCGACCATAGTTGGCTAACGATGCTTTCGGGAAACGCACCCCTGAACTGTCAATCAGAGTTCTCTCTCTTACTGACGGCCCGACACTGATTCTACATTGAAGCGGCCAAACAAACCCAGACCAGACGGCGTCCGGCTAGAGCCAACACTCACAAAACAAAGCCGGCTGATGCTCAAAAACGGCCAGATGTTGCTGGCTTAATTATGAGAGAGACTAATATATGTGTAGATGGCATTCTTCTTATGGTGTACAGTAACAAGTACATCGGGTGTTATAGGAAGTGTCCCGTCCGGTTCCGGTTGACCTAATTCATGCAGCCTAACAATCATTAACTGATCTGAATAATAGAAATTGATAATGTGTAACCAAGCAAACGTGTGGCATTCTTACTTTGCAGTGAAAGCTCTTCCCAGCAGAACTGCAGAAGTTTCCACACGTGTTGCTTTGCTTTCACCCTTCTGTCCAGTTCGGCTCAGTTGGGTTCAGTCTGACTCTGAGCTGGCCATCCAGCGTTTGAAGTCCAGGAGTTCTGGCATAGCCTGGAGGTTTGTTTGGGGTCTGTTTCTTGCTGTAGGATGAAACCTCGACCCACTAGGTGTATACCTGAGGATACAACATCACGCTGTGAGGAAGCTGTGGTGTTTTTGCTTCAGGGTGCCACTCGCTTTGTGCAAATCACAGACTCTAGATGCAGCAAAAGATCCCCGGAGAACCGTACTTTCTCCTCCATGTTTCACTTCTGGTGTTAGACAACAAGGAGTTCTTTCACCTAACAGTGTACAAAAAGCCTGTGTGATGTTTGATCAGTCCATCCAATCATAGACCAGCTGTGGTCCTTCATGGCTCATTTTCTTATTCAGAAAATGCAGGTCTAAAAACATTTGACCTATTTATTGAAACCCACAAAAGTAATTATGTCTGTTAGTCTATGTAAGTTTCTTGGGGGCTTTATTGCATCCTATACAGATTATAACATATTTGACAGGCCATGGTTGTGTAGAAAATTATGGCAAATTAAATACCAATAGGCCTATGCAAAATAAGACGAGATCATTTTTGGGATGGAACAAGGTTTTTCAAGTTTATTTGCTGTCAGTGTCATTAAACATCAGGAAATAAAAGTACAAAAATGTGTTTCATATTTAAACAACATAGTTCAGTGTCGCACTGAAAATAATAAGGAACAAACATTGAATCTACTGTAAATGAACAGACACATGGTTAGTGAGGAGAAAACATTTGATCTGACTGGCATACGCTGGAAATATGACTGTAGCTATATGACTATGATTTTGATGCTTTAATACTGTGATTCAATTAGCACATGCATGTCACTTAAAGAATCAAAAAGTAGAAAAGAAAAAAATATATTTTGCGTAAATAGTTTAATGACGATTGCCATTACCATACTTTACAATTTAAATATATCAAATTATTTTCTGCATTATAGTTTTGAGAATTCCTGGGGAAAATAAGTGTCATAAAAAAAACATAATGTAATGCAGAAAATAATTTAAATTGAAAAATATGGTATTAGTGAGGTAATCATCCTAAAATAATTATTTATGTATAGAATCAATTCCCTCTATTTATTTTCCTTTTATTTTCACATGAAATATGACCCAGTCCTTGAGGTTTTGTGAGATTTGTACCATGAAATAAGGGTGTAAAAAACAATATCACATACACTCCAGCATTCACACAGCTGTAGAAAAAAAAGGCTGATCAGAAGTAGATAATAACAGATCTAAATATCAAAAAATAATAACAATAGCAATAAAACAAAACTTAACAGTCAGAGAAATCGTATCATATACTGGATGAGCTTTAACATCAGAAATCAAAAGTTACCAGTGTCCCAACTACAGTGCAATTATGACCTTGGCCATCAGATTTTTTTCTTTTAATACACAGCTGTAAAACAATGTATAATATTGTGTTCATTTAGCAAGTCATTCTACAAGAAACATACACAGAAAAAATCAGAGAGGACGCAGAAAACACACCAGTTGTTCATTTCTACAACAGAAATCGAGTTATTTGGACATGAATGTGCAGCTTATTTGTTTGACTTACCTAATTATTTATTCTAGAAATGCTTTAGTCTACAATTATATTGGCTATTTAAAACAGATCATTCGTTTTTACACGAGCTTTGCCAGATCTGTGTTGTCAGGTTTGTTTTCATACAAAATGAAAGTTGTGCAATCTCCTGGAAAAAGATCACTTTTCATCATTTTTACTATTACAAATGTTCATGTGCGTGACACCGTTTACCTGAATTCTGCCATGTGTCTCTAAAAATCAATTTCAAATGTACATCAATTGTTTGATTGCCGTCTGCCGTGACATGATTTGCCTCAGCCACTCGTCCATGCGTGCAGCTCTTCAGAGTAAACCGCGTTTGCCGTCATCGCTGTCGTCGGGAGGAAGTGATGCGTTCCACAGCAGAGGATGTCGTCAAGTGTTCGTTTGTGACGGGTCGCTGGTGGCGGGTACAGATCAGGACATTTCTCCCAACATCACGTCAATTATAAAATACCTGAATTTTTCTGACGCATGATTAAAGGATAAAAAGGAACCCCTGGAAAACAGCAACAGTTTGAGCTTATGAAGTGTTCAGATTATGGCTAGACCACATCTTTTACGCAGCAAACATCAACTTTAAGTCACCTGTACGATATGCATCTAACTCATTGGGTCATGATTGACAGCATTGACTGGGTGTTTAGATCATTATGGTTTCACTTACTAATTGCTCTAATGTTTCACAAATGGATGCTAACAAATAGCTTTAATCATTATAGACCTTTCTGGACTTTTTAACGTTTTAGACACTTTTCAGAAATCGATTTAGTCTTCTGCTGAAAGTATAAGGCTTTTCCCATTCTGCCATTTTCTCTATGTAATTTAAAAAATATATTTAATCATTTTTTTTATTTGTTTTGATCTATTTTCAATCATCTTTTCATATATTTCAATGTAACATTTAATGTAATTAAATAAAAATATTAGCTACAATACATGTTACGCGTGCATGAGTGTGAGCAATAAGTCGCTAGCTGCAGTTCACTTAACGGCCACCGGTGTCGCTGATAACAAAGGTTTCTGAATTCTACATATAGCCCCTTTAATATTATCTAATAGACCTGAGCTAACATGAACTAACAATGAACCACTGTATTTTATTAACTAACAAAGATTAATAAATACTGTAACAAATGCATTGCTCATTGTTATTAAATGTAACTTAATGCTAATGTGACTTTATTGTAAAGTGTTACCAATAATTGTAATATTTGTATATGATAATAATCACATTAAATGTTACATAAATACAATAATAATAATACAATTGTCGTAAAAAAATAAGGGGTTGTAATTTGTACCTTATTCATGCTGAAAGAAATGTTTTACCCAAGAAAAAATGGTAGCATGTGCACCCGACTTTAGTTTGTTCACACCAGACGGTCTGCCATTAAACATTAGCTTTGATTGATAGCTTAATAAGGTGGTCTCATCCACACTGAGAGTGTTTGTATCAGGATATAGTACGTTATACACTGCCGCACCACAGATGATCCTCCCTTGGTGAATATTAGGGTCCTCAAAAGTCCTTTAGTAATACTCATCCATATCAAACACACAGAGTTCAGACCCTAATGCTCATCAGAGGAGGCCGGTTTGTGTTCCTGTCCAAGGCACAAGCTGATGTCCAGAAACCCTCAGAGGGTGAATGCGGGCACAGTGATGTTTCAGCTTACAGGGAAGAACGCCTCTGTTCAGCTGGTAAAACTCAACTAGTTGCAGAAGGTCGGTGAAGCGTGTGTGTCCGTCGTCCAGACTGTAGAAGAGCTCGCTGTTTTCTTCAACCTAACACAAACACATTTAGAGTGTTACATCCACACACATATTTTACTGCATTATATGTACAAATCTCATGTTTTTGGCAAGAGCTGTTATATTTGTTCTCTGTCTGTATGACCCTCTTAATATGGTGATTTTGCCCTGTTAAAAGCACACAACAATGTTACATTTTGACATAAATTGTTAAATTGATACTGAAATCTCTTGACTTTATACTGTAATATATATTTTCTATATTTTATAGATGGATGAGAGAGAGAGAGAGATAAAGCGATAGATAGAGTCGATTGATAGATAGATATAGATAGATAGATAGATAGATGTAGATAGAACTCATACCTCTTTCTCCTCCTCCTCTCTCCTCTCTCTCTCTCTCTCTCTCTCTCCACTCAAACACACACACATACAGTATGAACACACAACATCACACCACACAGAAACGTTTTGTCAGCACTGCTCTGACGATTTTATCAGTAAAGTTGTTTAAAAACTTTGACAACAATGGCATTTCTCTCTAGTGAGGTAATAACGCTGTAATAACACGACTGATCTTGAAGCAGTTAAACTTACAGTTTCATGCAGCTGCCGAACACTGACTCGAGTAATTCTCATAGGTGTATTCTCTCTCTCTCTCTCTCTCTCTCTCTCTCTCTCTCTCTCTCTCTCTCTCTCTCTCTCTCTCTCTCTACCTCAGAATTTATATGCTTATTAACAATGGAAAAACGTATTTTGGAATTAGCAACTGAGGCTTGGAATTAAATGCTTAAGAAATTAGTCCAAAACAAGAGAGTTTTAAGGACAAAAACTTGACAAATGTCTTAAACTACATAATTTGAACAATGTAAAAAAGACATTTTCTCATACATGCATTACCACCTCAGGTGTGCATTTTTCTTCTAATAATTCAATGGCCCGTCGATATTCAATATTCCTTACTTGACTTACCGGTACAATCTGAAAGTGTTTGATTTTCTGCGTATGGCACAGTGACAGAACAAACGTTCTCGGGTTACTTTGACTGTCCCTGACCAGAAACACCCTGGAAAGACAGATATTTACAAATGCAAAAGCTTTAATTCAAGTTAATCAAAAGAACAGAAGTTAGAGCTCATAATTTTCTTCATCTTTTGCGATAAAAAAAACAGCATTTATGTAGATGTAAATGAACATACCCATCGACGAGGCCCTGCTGAGTGATTAGTTTTTGAGCCTCGTCCCGGGACAGTTTGCTGTGAAACCACGGCTGAGCCAAATGGATGGCTAGAGAAGGAAATCATTATGTCAGAAAGAGGGAGGAACATCACTTTTGTATTTATTCTTTTACTATAGTTGTGCTGACCTATGTTGCACATGGAGCTCTGAGAGGCGGATGGACTACCATGAGAGCTCAGTCTGTGGCAGCTTTTCCTCTGGAGAAGAACAAGAGAACACAGATTAAACACATGTTACACTGCATTACAAGGCATAGCGAACATGCATAATATACACTCTACACTGCCCATGTTTTTATACTGTAAATTGTAAGTGAAACCATAGGCATTATATCACACCAAATGTTTCAAACAGTGTGATACATTGAGCATGTGCATTACATGCACACCGATAACTACCAAAAATTAGTATTTTTAAATAACCCGATTTGCCGGTTTACATGCATTTCAATTGCCTGGCAAGAAAACCGCATTTACAAGACTGTATTAAAAAACAGGTTATTCCCTGGTGTAGATGTCAAAATGTAAGCATCCACGCATTTCATTCAGAGTATTCTATATGTATTATGTGAGTTGTGATGTTAAATAAAGCATTTCAAGTATTTTACAATGTCAGACTCATTCTCCTCTCATATTTGAAGTTTCTACCACTTGTCCTTTGGCTGCACAACGAGTTTGCGATGTATATTTGTCCTCCGCTACTGCAAAACACTGAATGTGCTAAAATCTGCAGTATAAAGACGCTTTCCTTTCTCATAACTATTGAGATATGAGATTGGGGTATTGGACAAAAATCTAGCTATAAATCTTTAGCTTAATTTATTACTTTACACAGGAAAACTGTTAAACACGCTTATATGACCACACACATTGTCGGCTTATTAAGCATAATCTGTTTAAGAAAGAGCATGTAAACACACTCATTGTTGTCTGTATATTCTTTTTTTTTTAAATACCTTACATTTTCATGACTAGCTCCATAATCCTTATCGTCTTCTTTTTCCCCAAAAATGTATAACACTTTAAAGGAATAGTTCATGTGTGAGTTTCTTTCTTCTGCTGAACACAAAGATATTTTGAAGAATATGGGTAACCAAACAGTTGATGGATCCCATTGACTTCCATAAGCCGTGTTTCCACCTCAGGAACTTTCCTTAGGAACTAGAGACTTTGTAGTGATACTCCGTGTGTTTCCACTGCAGGAACCAGGGTCTAAATGAGTTAAATATTTCCAACTCAGAAAGTCCCTGCTTGCGAGGTAGTACTTTTTCAAAGCTCAGGATCATTCAGGGATGAGACTTGGGCGCTGAACATACTGATTGGTTGAGTTCATGCCGCATTTAATTTCAACCACAATTTTTTTTATCTGTTGCGGTGCGTGCAGTAACAGTTGTTTGCTATTCGAATCAACAATGGAGTTTTAAAAATATGACAGATGGGTTGACGACGAGGTTCAGGCTTTATTTAGCTTAAATTCGGAGGATGAAATCCAGCGGGAACTGTAAAGTAACGCGCAGTCCTACGTCACCGGACTATTTGCCTAATCTTCACGGTATTATAGACCACAGTGGAAACGCAGAGAGCAACAGGTCTGGGGGAAAAATTGTTCCGGGTAATATCGTGCAAACGTGGCTATAGTATTTTTGTTCTACTATGGAAGTCAATGGCTACTGTCAACAGTTTGATTACCAGCATTCTTTAAAATATCTTCTTCTGTGTTCAAATATCTTGTGAGTAAGTGGACTATCCCTTTAAAATTAGGTTCCATTTGTTAAAATAAGTTTTCTGCATTAGTAATGATGAAAAATACATGTGCTGTATAAATATTATTTTCAACATTTACTAATTCATTAAAAGTTGCATCTGGTAATATTATTTAATGTACCTTAGCTAATATGAACTAACAGCTCAGTGTTAGTTAACTAATGGGACCTTAGTGTCAAAGTGCTATAGCTCATTATATATACTATACACTGCAGTAAAATAAAGTGAACTGAGAAACTCCAATGCTGTTTTCACTACTTTACACAGACGCAACATCTGTGCACAGTTGTATCTCGTGTGTGTGTGTGTGTGTGTGTGTGTGTGTGTGTGTGTGTGTGTGTTGTGTGTGTGTGTGGACGTTACCCTCCACGACAGGCCCTCTTCCACAGCCACTGACAGCGCCTCTGACGGGTTCTCTATCACCCGACCCTTGTGTCCTGAGAAGTCCATGGCCACCAGTGAGTTCTCCGAGATGCTCCTCTGAAAACACACAAAAACATACAAAAGTAAATCTCAGGGAAAACGGAAACAGGTCTCAGTTCACCCCCCAAAATTCAGAGTTTCTGAATTGTTCCCAACCCCGCACGTCACAACAACACACAAAACCCCGGACGTCACAACAAGCATGACATCTAGTTTAAGATAAAATATTTGCGCATGAATACGCGTATATTTCCTGTTTGAGTTATGATGTAAACTTGATTTTTCATACCAGCTAACCACATCTGTACTCTCTAGTGAGGTTCATGGTGTAATGGTTTGCAGTCTCGAAAAACACATGGATTCTGATCATTAAAACAAAACATTACTCTGGTTATAGAGAAAGAGACTAGAGACTTATAGTGACTAATCTGAGTCGAGAAAAGCACATTGATTTATATAGCACTTTATACAATATAGACAGTTTCAAAGCAGATTCATAGTAATAAACAGGAAAATAACAGTGTCATAATGACACCAAAATTGACAATTCTTAATATTTTATGGAATTTTGCATTTTGCACTTTAATCTTGCAGCGATATCCTCTTCTCTGACGACGTGTTTGCCGGCGCGAGGGCGGAGCAACCAACCTGTCAATCACAAGAGATCTAACCACAACCATCCAATCAATTCCCCATGGACAAAATCAAGTCCCGTCCTACATTTGTTTCTTGTTTTAGAAGCCGTTTCACTCAGATATACGTCACAATAAGAAAGAAGAGACTATCGCAACTTCGTGCAAGTTCTAATGTTGTAAAATTAATCAATTATAAAACAAATTCAATTTCAGCGGTAAAGCAGCACTACAGAAGATAATGTCATTAGATCATCTACAAATTCTCAGAAACTACAAATATTCGCCTGAGATCATCTACAAATTCAGAGCCAGATTTGATTTGCTCTCTCTCTCTCTCTGATGGAGCAAGAGGATGTTAGTTGGAGAGGAATTTTGTTATTCTTATACATGAACACTGGTTACTTTGTTCAGACGCCTCTTAAGGATTTTGAGTTGTGTGGGCTTATGGCTGTGCTGGTTTTCAAGTGCACACTCGCTTATCTAACAAAAGAAGCATTTCCTTTTCAGTGATCCCTATAGTGAGAGAAGCAGTGATTATGACTTCCGAAAGGTCCTTAATCTCAGCCATGTGTTCCTGTCCATACAAACGCACTAATACACAAGCTGCAAGGGTTTACAACACTGGATGACAGGATAATCCACAAAGACACAAGCTTCACCTCATTCTGCAGCAACTGCTGCTTTGTGTTTGAGTAAGAAAGTGAAAGAAAGTAAATACAGACACTGAGAGCTGAATCTCACGAGACCTCATCCATGTCATACTGTGCCTCAAAATCAAAAGAAATAAGAAATTATATTTTGCTTGAATGTGAAGCTCTTTTTTTTTTACGCTACAACTGATTTGCATTGGGACCTTATTTTCATGATAAACAAATAAAAGTGGCAAGTTTAACAAGTTCTTGTTAAAGTGTGCTACTTTTCATGTTTTCAGAAATGGGGTTTTAATCAATTATGGCGCTTTTCCACTGCATGGTACGCTCGGTTCGGTACGGTTCGATTCGGCGCGGAACGGTTCGGTTCGGCTTCGCTTTTCCACTGCGTGGTACGACTCGGTACGGCACGGTTCGGTTCGCTAGCTCGGTTGCTTTTCCACTGCAGTTAGTACCCATTCAAAGTGGGTGGGACTGATCGTTACACTGTTTGTAGGTCCGGTGATAGCCGTGTGCGGCTAAGAGCTGAGCTAGCTGCTACTTCTTGGAACACTTTTTCATTCTGTTTTGCCCCATCCAGCTCTCGCTGGACCCGCTCCTAGGCAACCAACGAGAGGATTGTCTGCACCTCGACCACGATTCAGCCATTTCCTTTTTAAAGTGTTGATCTCTTCTTTTTTTTCAAGTAAGTAAAACACAGGTGCTACCGTGTTGGCTGTTGTCTACTGGTTATATGACTCTGTATAGCGGTCTCGTGTCGCAAATCCAATGACGCTGGTAGTGACGATTCTGTCTGTCTGACCAATCAGTGATCTGCAGTGTTTCACGTCACATTTTAGTACCAGTACGGTACGCTTGGAACCTCAACAGATCAGGTACCATTTAAAGCGCGCCGAAGCGCACCGTACCGTACCGTACCATGCAGTGGAAAAGCACCACAAGTGAGCCGTACCGAACCGAACCGTACCGTACCATGCAGTGGAAAAGCACCACAAGTGAGCCGTACCGAACCGAACCGTACCGTACCATGCAGTGGAAAAGCGCCATTAGATGATAGTTGAGTTGAAGAAATTGAATTGTTGACTACTATTTTAAAGTTGTGTTCTGACGCAGTGTGTGAAGAATGGAAGTGAAGGAGTAAACAAGATGGATGAAGTTCTAGGAATAATTAATTTATAGAGAGCATGAGAGGAAATATGCTAAATCAATTAAATATGCTAGTCAATTTAAAATTTCAATTCTCATTACAGTATTGCAACAATGTCATTCTCATAACTGCAAAAAAGAATACAAATAAAAAAAAAATTTGTATTTAATTTTTGTGTGTCTGCATTGGTGTGTAGATGCATAATCATTCATGTGTGTTTGTATACACTACCGTTCATAAGTTTGGGGTCGGTAAGTTTTTAATGTTTGTAAAAGAAGTCTCTTCTGCTACCAAAGCTGCATTTATTTGATTAAAAATACAAAACAAACCCAGTAATATTGTGAAATATTATTCAATGTAAAACCGCTGTTTTTATGTAAATATATAGTAAAGTGTAATTTATTCAT